>CAJDSM010031829.1:0-17167 GCA_903981925.1 Ostrea lurida
GCCACAATCCCCGCCCAGTCCGTTGAAAACACCATCCGCAATCTGTCCACGTTTCGTCAAAACTGCCTCCTGAGAAAACACAATGGAAATCGTCCAAATAGATAAAGCAAATTCTATTGAATACAGATCGCTAAACACTCTTCCAATCAGCCTCTGATAGGTTTGCTGGTGCATTAACAAGTCCCATGCCATCCCTGTTGTTGCTTCAAAGAATCCCAGAGACCTACCGTGAATAGGCATCGCGGTTCTGTCTTTGTGTTCCTCAAGCAATCGGAATTTGGTAATAATCCGGGATTTCATATCCAGAAACGGAGAACGAAGGCATTTCCTGCCAAGTTAGTCGAGAATTTCATCTATGCGCGGCAAGGCGTGTTATCCTTCTTGGTTTTGCTATTAAGGTACCTATAATCGATTACAAATCCGAAGCTGACCGTTTTTCTTTGACCAACACAACATTGGATGTAAAGGTGAGGAGACCTTCTAATAATTCCAGTCCAAACTGTTGCTCGATATGTTCTTTTTACTTTCATCCAGCCAGAGACGTGGAATTCTGCGAAATCGTTGTTTAAAAAGGTGTTTCATCTGACATTCTACGATGCGCGTTGCTCACAAAAGGACAATACCCAATATCATTCATCACCTGTTGAAATAAACTCAAACTCCTTGAGTAACATTTGTGCTTTCTGTTGCTCCCTACTCATCAAGCTCATCCCAAGGGGGTTAGCAATCTGTCGAAAGCACATTTGGTGTCTCAGAAGAATCGTATGAACAGAAAATTCTGAACAGTGACTGCTGAACCTCACAAAGCCATAGGAATGTGGGTTTGACTGTAACTGTATTTTGTTCGTGACGTTTGCTAATTACGCACTTGTACAGCTGTCACGTCCTTTTCCATCGCAGGTAAATAAGGTAGGTCAATATCCAGATCAGCAGGTATTTGTGAGTGTTGTGGGCGTAAGCATGCCACACACTGGTGATATTGCATTGTGTTTACACAGGTAACCATTGATGGTCACATTGGTTTGGGTTGATACTGATTCTATTGCTCTCCGCCAGATCTAATCCGAGCAAAACAGCTATCACCGGTGAATGAGCTCCGCTTTCCTGCAGTGCAAAGCATCTTAAATGCCAAGCATACCATGGAGTATGCAACTTTAGCCATGCTGCAAAAAAATCTCACTCCATACTTTTCCTTCGTGCCAAACTTATTAATACGGACAACACATTGGTGCAAATAAAAACAGGAATGTTTCATGATAAAGTGGAATGGTTTCATTATTACCACGAAGAAATACAAGCGTCAATTGTTTCTGGTGAATTCAGATAGACCATACAATTTGCAACTCACAAACAAATAAAACCAGTGATTACGGTAAACTCAGTACCATCTGCACACTCGAGAGTAAGCCAGTTTACTACTGGTTGCTAATGTAATGTCTGACAGATGTGTCTCATAATATTTCCTACTGACAGTTTTGAAAAACTGCTGAGCCAGTGTCAATTAATGCATTGGGTAGGTATGCCTGTGAATATTACACTTGGGCCTCATTTGATGACCAACAAGCGTAGATGTACGTTCTATGTTTCGTTCTGCCTTTGTTGAAAGGTTTAAAATCATGTAAAAGGTCTCTTTGAATGATCCAGTCTGACTTTAACATTTCCATTCAGGATGTCCAATCTGACCACATCGTTCACACTGAACTTCATTAAATTGCCATTGGAAAAAACCATGTAATCATCTTGACGTCCGATTGTTGGGACAATTTTCTACTACGAAGGCTCCAATCTGCCCCACCTAGAAGCTTCTAGTCGTTTAAATCAAGGCATTGCGTTTCTCCTATTCTCCGATAATTTCTGTACGAATTTCCTTGTTTGAATTATTCCTCTACCTTTTTGAATGGTCGAAAACCTTTTTACCACGATTTCTCCAGTATTGGCTGTAATCTCTCCCGGCCTTGATTGAAAATTAGAATCATTCTGGTCGATGGTCATTGTTCCTGATCTGTTCTGACCTCTCTTTCAACTTCAATCATCCTTTTATCCATTTGTCCAGGTTTCTGGAGAAATCACATCTAAAGATGTATCGGTATCCGGTTCCTTCCTATTTTTGATACTTGTGATTTCTTCGAGGTTGCAGATGCCGGATGTAGAGAATGAAGGTTTTCCATATCTAATTCGATAGTGCGTAATCCCTTCCCACGTTTCAAATCATCGATTGTGGTCATATTTTGTAACGGACTAGCATTCCGTAAGCGCTTATAGTCACTGAGTCCTGACCATAGCTTAGTTCTCAGCATGCTAACCATCCTTGTATTGCACATCTTGACATCATTTTCCAGACTTCAAATGATGTGTCGGATTTTTGCCTCACCGGGAAAAGTTTTCCGTAAATCGAAGGCCTTACCACTCGTTGCATCATAAACGAAACTAGTTGCACAACCATCGGAGTTGATTTTGTGTTGGGCGGATCTTCAAATTTGACGGTACGTTTGGAAAATTCCTTTGGCCTTGGCGCCACTTCCGGTTGAGCGCACGGGTGTACTGCGTGGGCACCGGTGCATTACTTCGTATTCCCTCATTCCGTAGGATCTTTATAATCTGTGTTCTCCATAAGATAATTAATCATGTTGACTGAATTTGTTTGTTGCGTTAATTTGATTTTGTTGAGCCCCTTTGTTTAAATTGCCAACACTTCGCATCGGCGTTTGCCATGACTGATCAAATCTAAGTATCTAAACTACCTTAATGTCTACAGATTAACAAATAAACTCTACTATTGTGTTCAAAATATCCTAACTACTTCTAAGAATATTCATTAAGTTATTGAGCTGCGAAAAAAAAATGCTTTAATTAGATTTAGCTGAAATAAAGATTTTCTTAAATACAAAGTTAAGCTGAATAAAAATCTAATTAGACAACTCGTAACAAACATCAGGACAGATAACTCGATCCAACTTACAAGCGTGTTCAGTTGGTGCGTACGAAAATTTCTACCAGGGATAACTTTCGTCTGGAACACTTGTCATACTAACTATGTTATTCAAACTAACTACAATATAAGGAATAAACTAACTTAATTAGTAAACTGCCAATCTAAACTAAACTAAGATATACGCACTTAAACACATAATAAGTTTACCTTTGAATACTTGTGTACGCGCAAGTCAAAACCAAGCAGTCAACAACCGTTTCCGCTTTAGCTAGTATAATTCCGTTTTTTAAGTTCTCCGACCCTCAGTCCAGAAACCAAAAAGTAAAATTTCTGTTAGAAAATCTTTCGATGCTTTTTATTGATTATAGAAAAGAAATAAATAACCATTTTGCTATGGTATCAGGCTCACATCCAATATATCGCGTCATCATCTATGTAGTGTTATATAAGAAAAATAGACAATTTCGGTTATCGACATATTTGTAATTCATAAAACAATTTCTTCCATAGTTTTGGAACATAAAAATTATAAATGGACCAGAGGTGTGAAATATATCACCAATAAACATGAGTATCCAGTGAAATAAAGAAATACAGAGGTTGAAAATAACGTGCTGATAATCATAAAGATTATCTCTCTTGAAAAAAATTTTGCAACAGCAGTTATAATGTTTTTATGCTTGGGGACTTCTACTGTTACCTTTGGAAACACTCTGTAAAAAGACTATAGATCCATCAAAAACTTTTCGTTGGTATGCATAATGTTAAAAGGTGCCATCTAGAAAGTCCCGAGAAAGAGATTTTTTAACCATACTATCAGATTACAACTTGCCTGCAATCAAGGGCAATAAATGGGACTGGTAAAATTGATTTTGTATTTTCCATCTGTTTTATAACACTCATAATATCGGAAAGTTTGTGAAACTGTAATTCAAATAATATGCATCAATACATATACATGTACATGTACTGCTATGCCAATAAGTTTTCTGCATATCACTCTTACAAACAGCATCATGAGCATTATATGTACACTCAAGAATATTTATGAACAATGAAAAACTGGTAGTCTTTGGTAGATATGTGCTTCCTTGAGCAAAGGTTAATGTAGTCACAAAAACCAGAATTTATACATTCACTAAGTAGATAAAAAGTCACACTTAGTTTAATGACATTACATAAAATCATTGCTGTCAAAATTATCTACAGTTGTGCGCAAACAAACTGGTTTATGAATTGCTGTGAGCCACTGGTGGAATGATGTCAGGCTTTCTTGAAAGTAAGACTGCTGGAAGTGGAACGCCACGCTTAACAAAGTAGTACAATCAAATGTCAGCCCGTGTAATCCTACTGGAAACTGTTGATCTTCGACGTTTTTGGCCCCAATCTTTTGGCACTGACATTGATCACTTTGTACAGTTTTTACTTTCATTGTTCGGATTTCCAAACATTTCGGTTTGAGCATCACTGAAGAGACATAATTTGTCGGAAATGGCGATCTGGTGCATAAAATTGGTACCGTATATGATTTAATCTTTCACAATTTGCAAACCAACTGTATAATTTCTGATGATGGTCCTGAAAAATGAAGAGCGATGCATACATGTATTTGCTATATGAAAATACTCTAAATAGTTTGGAAATAGAAACGCCACATTTTCAAAAACAGGAAAAAAAATATCTCGGTTATCAACAGCCTCTCCAAATCCAGCATTGTAGTAATGTCACAATAGATTACAATTGTCACAGACTACATCTTTTTCGTGTCCATGTGTGTAATCCGTTCATTTGCATGAAAATTCTGACTACGGGGGCTCCCACGGCGGGTGTGCAACGGTCAGCAGAGGATGCTACTCCTCCATGGCCCACCGTGATCCTACTTCGTTTTGGTCGGAGTCCGTGTAGCCACACTCGATTTGTATATGTTTTTTGGATTATGGATTACGTTAACACGATGTTACCTTCACCGTATTTGTATACAAATTCAAATGATCATAATGTAGTTCATTCTAGTCAACAGTACAATATGATGTTAGTCATGTCTTTATAATGAATTATTACAAATAGATCTATATATTGAGAATAACATGCAACCGGTAACACTAAACTTTAGTGTTTCACTCATAAGGTCCTTGACCAGCTCTCCAACTCATGCCGCTCTCCTTGTAAAAGATAGTCACTTTGAACAGTTCTTGCATGTGATGTACAACCAAACTATCAAGGCCTAACGCCTTTCCCCAACACAAATATGGACAATTTGTAAATTGCGTGTTGCAAACAAAACAACCTTTCCGTAAATTCTGCTAAAACTGACAGTTCAGGATAATGCTAATCCAGTGCTGTCCTACCGAAAGAACAAATGCTAAAAAGTGATGACTGCATCATTAAGCGAAAGTGGTCCAAATTCTTCATCATATATGCGGCCTCACACACTTCATTCACGATCCGTACACTTACAGGAATTTGCTAGTCGGCATTCATTTCTTCAATGAGTTTCATTGTATAAAAATGTACTGCAGTCTAATTAATCTCTTGTACCGTTTTCTAAAATCTGCTTCATGCTTGTCTCGAATCAAACATCCCCCCCATCATTTCTTGTTTACTGGGTGCAATTCTTCCTCTGTTCAACAAAAGATTTCCAATAAGAATATATAAAGACAAAATCTATTGGCTATAAAAAAGCATTCCGGACATATCTAGTACGATGGTTACCGAAACATGCTGAGGGATCGGACAACATATAACACATCGTGTTTGTACACTATTATTCCAGCATTGAAACTTTAAATAATATTCTTTTTTAACGGACACACCTGACCTATCTAAAGTAAATAAGCACAGTACTCACAAAGAGACATCCATATACGACAGACATGCCTAAGAAACATTGACAGACGAACATACAGGAGAATTTCCTCAGTCTAAGAATATCGTCTCAATGTCTTACATCTATGATCAAAGAGAACATGCAAAAGCAGAAAGCTTGTGAGATAAGAACGGAAAGAGAGGAATGTAGCACTTAACTTACATACGATCTTAACCCACAAGCTTTGGTACATCCCATACACAAACAATTTGATGAATTGAAAAAATAACAACTACAATGTTTGAGCTAACAAAAAAGTGTTACAAAGAGAAAGAAAAAAGTTGCACATAAGGTATTCAGACCTTTACCCATACGGGTACTCAATCTGGCCAGAAACAAATAATCAAAGCACTCTGATGCATCACATTGTAATACACACAAGTAGATCAATGTTTTAGATCAGCTGTTTAAATCACTGGTACACCGGTATGTCCTCAATAGCTAGGACCTCATATCGAATTCACTTTTTAGTCACGGAAATCACGTGACTTCCTCCAGGCATGTCGAACTGAGTGAAGATTACGACAGCCTCCATCGTGATTGATGAATTGCAGATCCCAAACGTGGGCGCCAAAAATAATGTACAGGTTTATGGAAAGGAATAACACCAAAGTCCAATCCTGTTCTGAAGTCTCGAGTTTAATAAACTGCATGATATATAATTTGTTTGAACCCAGCAATATACAATAAGTGATCTATAGACTACATTTCATAGTAAGTTAATGCAATTCATAAGAGACAATCAATATTACGCAGTATGTATATAGATATAACGAAAGGACTAATTAACTTATACTTAAAGAGTTATCGAACCCTTTACATGAATGAATCAAAGTATAATTGACATATGATAATGATTAATAAATAAGTAAAATATGACTAAACAATTTATCAGAAAACACAACAACAATTGTACCTGATATATCGGATAAGGATCAGAATGACCATATCGGCCGGTGTTCTTATGGTTATAATGAGATAGATCCTGATTAAGCAATAATAAATGCGTATACGTTACATACCAAGTGTATAACCTACCACATGTACAAAATATAATGCTATACAACTTTGAATTCCTAATGGAATATCTCTCACACTATCACTTTCTTTATGTCGTCTAGGGTTTCTATTAAAAATTGCCAGTACAAAATTAACGAGAATACGTTAATGAAATAAGAAATGTTAAATGCATATAGGAATAAGTAAAAAGAAACTTAACAGGAATAATATGATCGTTCAGTCTTTGATCAAAAGAAACATTTGTATAAATAAGACGTCAAGGAAATGGCTGAACACAACCAGTCGCTTGTCAGAGCTTAACTGAATTCTGTTCTCAAACTCACTACCCGCAATAATACAAACCCAATATCCGAGAATATTCAATAACAATCAGCGAGCAGAATAAAATACCAGAACTAGGACCAAAAAAAAGATAGTTAACTATATCGGAACTTAAAAAAAGGCAAACTGCAAATGTATTTAAATTGATTTTATTTTATTTCGCGAATCTGTAGCTGCAAAGTTAAAAACATAAATCAAAAAAAATCCCAAGACTACCACTACCACACTGAGCTAACTAGTTCCAGGTATATACGTATCAAAAGCATAACTACTCCTAATTTAAGATTTAAAAAAATGTATGATAACACTTCAGAGTACACAGCTTTCTATGTGTTATCACATTATACCTTTTAACGCGCAACGTCGGTCATGTACAGTTTGAGGATTTCCAGTTTGATCATAATAGAAATGTGATGGTGTTACCATATTTAACCAAACTATCTTATAAAATGTCAAAAGAAGTCTTTTTGTCAGAAATATCAAACACTAATGATGTGAAATATGCTACTTGCTGAGTCAGATGACAAAACGATAAGGCGATATATGCAAAGACAGTTGGAAGCACAAGGGGAGATATGCTCATGTATAGTTTTGAGGCTTAACATTTTTACTACGGTCGATCTGCTTGCTATTTTGAGGAAACACTATCAAAGTCTTGGTGATCTCTGCATTAAATCAGAAATTCTGGTACAAAGGTCTATGACTAGTGTATTTGTGGGCAAATCATACAAAAGAAGTGTCAGGGTGCATAAATGTGTCCTGGAAGCCTGGTTGTCCGGGAAACATAGTGATTATAGCACTTGCTTCTCACCACTGCGACCCGAATTCGATCCTCGTGATAGAAGGTGGCTATATATGAGAGGGTATGGTGGTCGCCCACTCGGACACGTGGGTTTCCTCCGGGCACCCCGGTTTCCTCCCACAAAATGACCCTATCGCGCCAAAATCCGTGCAAGTCGGTAAAATAGCTAGTTTAGAGCTAATGTTATATGTTCGATTTTCAAAATAAAGATTATTTAGAATTTAGAAGCCTATCTTTGCATGATTTGCCACAGGTTCCCCTCCTGTGAGTTAAAGTACGAGTCTGAAATGCTGGAAGTTACTAAAGGTCTGTTAAACCTTGATCAGAGCTCTCTGATTCACTGCTGCAACGGCCCTTGCTGACTAACGTCGTTCATTTAAGGAATTACTTTCTGAGCTAACGTATAGCTCTTCGCTCTATGGATGACTTATGCTGACATTATCCTGGACCTCGTGTTTGGGTCTGCTTGAAGGCTCTTACGAAAAAGATCAGTATCTTCACGTCATTCGATTAATGATTCCTTGACAGACTGAATTACGCAAGATACCTCCACTGTATGCTATGCTCAGATGACCTATCTCCTTACCACTGATCAAGGCATCTATGAAACTTTCAAAGAACTTCAGTGTTCAACTTGCAAATCCATTCCCTTGGCCAAAGAACTGAAGTCAACGTGAAGGGGGACACCCAGACATTACGTGGTACTACTGGGTTCAGTCTGAAGTCTGGAGCTGTCAGTATGTACTAGTATTCCCTCACAAATGAGCCCATTCATGAGCTGTTTTCTGAACAAACTCAGGAACATGGTTCAGTACAATAAACGTGGCATTGAACTTCCTGATCTCTATAAATTGAGGTGAGAACAAGACGTAGAGACAGCCTCTTTAGTGCATGGAACACTTTTTTGACCAATCTCTTTTGAGAAAAACCTTGACTTCATAAGTCTTTCAACAGAGTCTGGTGCACTGTACAAAGTTGCTGAGCATATCAAGAATGCACACACACAAGGAGATTCTGCTTCCACCACATTCAAGTCGTGAGTGAGATTCACCAGTAAAGAAAAGTTCTCGGATCGGTTGTAAAAAAAAAAAAAAAAAAAAAGGCAGACAAAATTTGCAGATGGCAGATCAGTTATCGTGAAAGCTGACAGATGATTCTGATTGAAAAAAAAAGTTGCAGATCGTGCAGTATCACTGAGCGCATGAATGGACATTGTCTTTGACTTGTACGGAACAGAATCTGATCATCAAGTACAATGAAAGGGCCAACAATGGTGGGATTGCAGGACGACAGGTACAGAACATTGCAATTGGTCAGAGGACAAAGCAATGGCGTAAATTCCTAGTGCGAGAGAGAAACAAGGTGTACCTGGAGTGGAGAAATCTGACATCCTTCACACAGTCCTCTTTGTCATCTATGAAGAGAACCGCTTCTAGTTTTCAGATATGATGTGAAGTGCTTGAGCTGGAGTGTGTTTGTTATTTTATGAAGCTCAAATGGCATAGACCGGTCGCGGTAGCAAAGTTGTTAGAACGTTCGCTTCGTAACCGGGAGGTCGTGAGTTCGAGCCCCGCTCGTGGCATGGTCACGTCAAACCTTAGACGTGAAAATAGTGATTGCGCCTTCGCCAAATACTCGGTATTTAGAAGCAAGAATCATGGGTCATTCGGACATGACTTTATAAACGGAGATCACGTGTCACGACAGGCGTTGACACGCTAAAAGATCCCTGATCACTGCTTACGGCCATGAGCGTTAAGCATAGGTCTAAATTTGTAGTACTTCACTTATAACTGGTGATGTCTCAATACGAGTGAATGAGTGAAAAATTATCGATGGGACGTAAAACAAGCAAATAATCAATCAATCAAATGACAGAAATGCGTTTGTATTGAACCTCTGATACCTTTCGTAGTGCTATCAATGCACCAGTGGGGTGGAACAGGCATCTGCACCCAGCTAATGGATATTGGCCTTTTGTCTTTGCTGATCTTCCAAGGATTTGTGCATACACTGGCTGTGATTCTGTTGGTTCTTTTACAGGAAATAGGCTTCACAGGATATGTTAAAGTCAAATGAAGAGGTACAGGAGAAAAGAGTTGGAATGGAGCTTACAATTCTTTTTGATCAAGTAACAATCATAGACTACAAGCTCGAATATGCAGGTGTAGTGTGTACTTAACAGATGATGGTGAATAGCAATGATAAAATATTGAATACTTGTGAATGAAGTTCAATATTGATAAGATGGTATTGGTTTTTTTTTATCTCTTTGCATCACAGTGAACTTTTAATGACTCACTCCTGGAACAATGTTAATGTTGGTTGTTCAAAGAGGAACAATATCTTCCAATACAAACAAGATATGTTTGTGAATAACGAAAAAAGGTCCACTTGTCAGCATCATACTTGGTAATAAAATTAAATTGCACTTTTGATGGGTTTTTTTCTGGACGTAAAACCATCTGATACGATGTCCAAAGAGATTTTCCTAATTTGGATAATTGATGTAAAGGCAAAGATAACGAACAGTGATCAATCTCGTAAGTCCCAAATAAAATACAAAAACAAGAGTTGGACAATCACGGACCCCTGGGCACACCAGAGGTGGGATCAGGTGCCTAGGAAGAGTAAGCATCCCCTGTTGCCCGGTCACACCCGCCGTGAGCCCATAGTCTTGATCAGGTAAACGGAACAATCCGTAGTCAAATCAGTGTGTGAAAAACGGCTTAACAATGGCTATGAAACACATCAGACAGCATTTGACTCAATGATAGGTCATATTGGTAAACTAAATTGTTATAATGACCATAGAATTTACAAAATGCTGCCGTTAAATGTGACTGTTGAAACCCCTGCAACAACAACTTGTCTGATTTCATTACAAATAAATGATAACCTATATTCTATATGTTCATGTTTTAACGAAATACAGATGACATTATATTTCACGGTTTAACACAATATGAGCTGTGTGTAATAAAATGTTATCATAGATATTCTAAGTCTAGTAGTATTTAAGGTAATAAAAAGGTTAGCTTTACTGGTACCGATGACCCTCATTTGGGGATCTGAGCTCATGGACTATAATGGCAGAGTCCCTAACAGGACCCGCGGGTTCTAACCTTGTGAAAGACACGTTCCGTTGTCCGATATGTCTAGAAGAGGTGAGAAATCCAAAGTGCTTGCCATGTTTCCATAAGTTTTGCGAGACCTGTATTCGAACGTACATTTCAAGTACAGCGGCGCTTTTAAAAGGATAACGAGACTTTGAAATCCATCGAATGCCCCGTGTGCAGAAAACATATCGGAGCTCCGAATAATGGCATATCAAGCGAGGACTGGACGACTGCTTTACCACAAAACAGACTGATGATCAGCAAGTAGGTAAATCCCGAAAAAGAGGAACATAACTTCTGTATTATTTGCAAAAGAAATAACAAATGCGTCAATGCAATGCATTGATGTAAATCATACATGGAATCTATTTGCGACGACTGCAAATTCATTCATTCCTATGTTCCCATTCTTCAAGGACACAAAATATTAATCCTGTCAGATGCCCGACGGGATTTAAAAAATAATGTAGAAGTTGACGAGCCGTGTTCCATACATAGTGGGAAATTTCCTGAGGTAACCGGTATACTGCAAAGATCATGACAAACTCTGTTGCAGCGTATGTTTTGCCACCGAACATAGAAAGTGTGAACAAGTACAGGACATTGAAGATGTTGCAGCAGACATGGATCAAGACAGAGTTTAAGCTGAATTGACATTATATAATGATTTAGTGAAAAGAATTGAAGATTTGCAGGAGGAGTGCAAAGAAAAAATTGCCTCACTGAACAGCAGAAAACAGGAAATTTGTTCCAGCGCTGAAAGGAAAGTTGAGGAGTTCAAATCTCTATTAGAGAAGGCACATGCGCAGTGGTTAAAGATATTTGAACAGAAACACACCGCTTCTGTTGGAAACATTGATATTGCTTCTGACGAAATAAAACGGTTAGTCTCGCAGTTGATCGATACGCAAGAGATGCTATGCGTATGCGGATTTTTTTAAAGCGAGTGCCACATACTACCAAAAAGTTGAAGTTCGCTGGTTTATAACGAATCTCGTTTACAAGTCATCATTTCGCAAATTCTACAAGTCCGCTATAATGACCTTGTTGCGATTACAACAGATCACTAAGTCATGATGTTGATGATTTGTTTCATACCCTTTGTTAGACTGTCATTTCCCTACTAGATTTTACTACGGATAATCTCCGTTTACTTATTCGACTACGGGCTCACGCGGGTGTGACCGGTCAGCAGAGGATGCTTACTCCTCCATTGCACCTGATCCTGCCTTTCGCTTTGTCAAGGTCCGTGTTGCCCAACACTCGATTTTAATACTTTATAACTTCGCCATTTTATATATTAGTGACTAAAGTACAAGATGCAAGAGCCATGCTACAAACAGTGCAAGGAAATGGATCCGCCAAGCAGATTTTCGTAAATGATCACAAACTGGGTGTATCAGGTTTCGAGCCATACAATCTGTTGCGGGCCTAGGATTATAAAAAAATCCCCCCCCTTCCCTAAGGATTTTATCTTTAGAGAGGCTATATCTCTTAATGATACAAGTCGTGAGTAGACCTTTCTATTGAACTACAAAATTTGCAAAAAAATCCTACCAGATAGACTGAATTTGTTGTCTGTATCTTTGATAAAAAGGGTAGCAAAAAGTCTGGACTTTGTCATGTCCGAAGTTAAATGTCATACTGTTTATATGATTTATATTATAAAGGTTAATTGATGTAAAGAGAGTTTGTAAAGTTCAGCATTTTTTTAATTTGAAAATATCTAAATTGCAATCAGATTTTAAAAAATCATGAATCTATATTTTCTATGACTTCAAACTTAAAAGCTGAACCTTCGGTCTGAGGAACCTGTGCAAATAGTACAACAACAGCAGTCACATAGCAAAAATAAAGACACTAAGTACAATGATGTCCCTCATTGTGAAGCAACCAAGGATGCAGCCTGGATGTTCACTACTGAACACACAGGTTTTTCTCTGTCACAAGATTAAGAATAAATTGACCTGTCCCTTACAAGAAACATCCGTGGGATCCAGCAGGCATCTTCTGAGGCTTCGCCTAATCGCCCCGTTGGCTCGTTAGAAAATGATATTGACAAGTATGACAAGGTTTTTGTTAATGTAACTGGACTTGGTACACCCGACATCTGTGCATGATAGGGATACACAGTTCTCACAGGCAAGGGTTGTTGGGCATGCCCCTCCTCTTCAGATACCTCACCAAGAAATTCCTTCTATTCCTCAGACCATTCCAGAACCTAACCATAAGCATGTCGCTGATAGATATGGAGTGTTTGAGAGCAAAGTAGAACATAAAGGAGTAGAAACAAAGTTCACAGAAAATGACACATGGAATACTGATGTACTAGCTATAGTAATTCAGAACCTCGACAGGAATCGAATCAGCATGACAGACTGGAGGAACTTGTCAACAGCAACTTTCTTCCATGGAAAAACAATGCATCAGATGTATCAGAGACGATCAGCAATGCCGGGGGTACAGGTGTATTAGCTAGTGACATAGAGGACAAGCAACCTCTATCAGAATTTGATTACGATGATGCGGGCAGTGTTGCAGACTTGACCTCGGTAATGTCAGAATATATTGGGAACCTTAAAAATGCTGAAGATCACCGCAGCCCTATAGTCAGGATCTACAAATTGATCAGGGACTAGAGGCAGCAGGTGATGTAAAAGCAGTTCCTTCCACACTCCCAGACAAGGCCATGGTCAAGTCAACGCCAGAGAAACCAATGAAACACAATATGTAATTTGAGGTGGACTCGTCGCACCTCAGTGACTTCAATCCAATGTACTAGTATTTGCCTCCACTGAAGTCTGCCCCACATTTACACTTGGCTTGTGATAAGTCCAGCAATCGCTTGAATGTATCAGAACACAGCATTAATCAGAAAGCAGGTACACATTCCTCCAGATGAACATTGATGCCTCTGTTTCAGCCCGAAGAAGAAAGTGACGTACTATTACATCCCCTGGATAGTATACCATCTTCTAGCCTTGAGCATTTCTCCCTTGACTTTGACCAAAATAGCAGTAGTTCATTAGTAAATAGACAAATCTCGAGTAGTTTTACACAATCAGGCTTTCTTCCTCCTGCGATAATATCAGAGTAATTACAAGTACCAGAACTAACCAGTCAGTTCTTGCCTATGAAGTTTAAAGAGAGACATGTGCATCTAAGGACCGAGAAATCTTTGTTGGCCATTGTGTATGGTGCTATGGATTCAGGATTTGGAAGAACCCGGCAGTCTATAGGCTTCCAGTCATTAGACTCATTACTCAAGATCCTTGGCAATGTCAGACTTTTAGAGCAGCAGAATGCCACCTTAAATGTAAAACAAGCTGGACTGGTATGGAACTGTTTGGGCCCTCCATGCTATTCTTACGGCAGACGAGTGGTGGAAGCCTGTGATGAAGAAGGAGGAAGTGTTGCATCAGCTCTCTTCAAGTCACAACATTTTAAGGACTGGAATGCAGAGTTTGATGGGGATCCATCCTTCCCTCCAGACACATTGAAATGCACCAAGATAATGGTAGGGTATCTGACTATGCACCACCCTGTTCTGTATGCTGCCGTTGAATGGAACGAGAAGTTCTGGGAAATGAGTAGCACTCCCGAAGAGTCCCTCCCTGGGCCCAGCATGTGCTATTTACATGATGAGCACTGCATGAGAATAATGTTCTATAGTATTATACTCAGTATTATTAAAATCAATGTATATTTGTTGTTTGTTCATCATTTGTTTTTGAAATGCACTATTGATTTTAGATGTGCGTGTTTGTTCACCAGTCATTTTTGAAATATAATTAATTGTAAGGCATCATAAGCCATAACATACTTTTTAGTGGAGTGTTGATCCGGTGTTGTATAATCTGTTAGCTCTGTAAGAACAGTATACTGATACAAATAGGCGAAGGTAACATCGTGTTACATAGTTTGTAATTTCATTTAATATAGTAATTTGGTTATTCTGATATATGAATGAGTGTGCAAATTATGATTGTTAGGTGGGTCATTTTTTGATTTGAGTGATGATGGTGTGTTGATAAGAGACGAGTATTGAGATTTACTCGGGTTTATATATGTAACTGAGGTGCCCATGTAGCAAATCATGCAAAAGACATTCAAATTTGTAAGATTTTGAGAGTTATCGGCAAATCATTGTTTCTTCACATTATTAATGTCTGTAGTTGTAGATTGTTGAAAACTGAAAGTGTTTCTTTCATTAGAGTGATTTTATGGGCTCTGATTTCTTTTGAGAATATTGTATTAGATAGACAATGCAGTTATCAAACACAGATGTAATAATGAAATCGTGTGATATGTAACATGGTGGTGACTGATTGTATACAAAAGTAATCATATTTCAATAAAGCATGGTTTTTGAGTGGTCAATCAAGACTTAAAATTTAATTTCCGGCCACGTTTGTGTTGTAGAATATTTCATGTCAGTAAAGTTGCTGGTTGTAAAAAAAATCTTCCTGCAGAATTACAGGTCTGGTGAAAAGTTACCGACCAAATTCATGTTGTAGATTATCGTTTTAGTGCGTTTTATGTATGCACACCACATTGTAAACTGGTGTGCATGTCGGTTTATATCTCTTTTTTATGTAAAAGGGTGTTCTCATTTTTCATATTTATTCGTATTTGTAAAATGGTCAGGAATAATTATTGCATTATTGTACATCAATTACATTCCCCATAATGTAATCTCCTTTTCATATAAAACAAGGAGGAATGTAGTGAAACGTACTTTATGTATTTAAATACCATTGTTTAAATGACCCCTGAACCTGATGTCCACTTTCATGACCCCTGAATTGGAGCACCAGCACGCACTACCTTGTCCACCCAGTGAGTCTACTACCAGCCATGAACTCATAAGCACCAACCTTTACTTTGTGTTTGCTGTACCTATGATGCATGTGTTGACTGTTACCTAACTTTATGTTTGTGCAGGCCAATATTACCCGACCTGCCTAAGGTAGGGCATTTTGCCTTATATTATTACTTGCATGTTATTTCGATTTCACAACAATCCAACACAGAAATACTGAACAACGAAGTAATATAAGTAAGATCGACTGTGGACAAATTGACTTTTTATCAATTAAACTCTTAAATCAAAATAGGGAATATAAACTGCAAACATTATTTGAGGCTACCTTATAAAAATGATGTTAGGTTCGTGCTAAATTTTTTATCCTAAATGTATTTGTAAACGGGTAGATATTCAATATTTATTCATGAAACTCTCCTTGCTGTTCATGTAGATTGTTATTCGAAGATGAAAACATCTTGATATTATATTTGTTTTCAAAGTTTTTCTTACGATGACCATGCGAGGGTATGCTCTTATATTAATTGAATTATTTAATGTTAACAAATATACTTGTAATGACCCAATTAGGAAAATTGTTAATCCTACAAATATTACAAATGCAAGAAGAACATGTTGTTACTTGAAAACTTGCTTTAATATACAAAAGAAAATCAAGAGTAAATGTCAAAAGATATGTTTGTACACCTTCAGTGTAGTATTTTTTGATTTTATATATATTACATTTGACTGTTTAAAGGATGAAAGAGAAATTGGCATATGTAGCGGGCCCCCCATTATAATTTATAAACAAAAATAATTTCTTTTCATGTTTAAATTTGCAATCATTCATTCATCAAATTTGTACTTTTAGGATTTATATGCATACATGACGTATACATTTCGCCTACAATGATATATAAGTCTATGTCAAAGCTTGGGGTTTTTCTATTGCTGCATTCTCATAGCATTAGCCCGTCCCACACTTTTAAACCCAAGAAACATTAAATTCGTGGAACCTATAAGTTACAGGTTCAGGCTGTGTTTGTAATATCATTTCAAAAACTGTCACCTTTAAAATTCGTACAGCGATACACGTATGTTAAATCGCCGATATTTAAAAAATAAATTGAGAAAAATTTCACTAGCACGCACCCACTATGGAACCAGATTTGACTCCAGACTGGAAATCTTAATCTCCTCGCTCGTATACAAAAGACAATACACAGTTGGATGATGAATGCATTGTCCGCTTTCAGAGTCTGTCAACGTCTCGATATATAATTTATTTACCAACACACTA
>CAJDSM010031831.1:0-11302 GCA_903981925.1 Ostrea lurida
TTTGCTGGAATGACAAGCATGCATGCAAACTCCCTCATTTTATATCCATCAGAAGCTAAACTCATATCAAGAAGATCCTCAGGGTTTTCAAGGTCATTATGGCCAAAGTCAAGGTCATTTTTACTAAAGTCTATGTACAATAACTACACGGCCTTGCATTCACCTGATGCCTTGCTACATGTCTGTCCACTAGTTCTGCTTACCAGTCACATGAGAGGAACCCCATAGGCTTTTATCTTTGGCTAGGTAAATTTAGTAATGTCCAGATATGTTGTAACGGTACACTGGCAGATTTCTATTGCAACTTGGCTAGTCCATTTTGTTGATCTTGATTTTTTTTGTTGTGTTTTGTGAATACAGAATTTTTTGATCTTTAATATATAGCATGGTGTTTCTCGCGTGTTTTATGCATGAGAACTAACTGTTTGACCTGTTTTTGCTTTCACCGCTATAGTGGCCCAGTTTAAGAAGGGAGTGACTGCCGTAATAGGTGAATATTTTATTATAATTCAATCTTTCTTTCTATCTGTGTATTTACATTCATGTATACATGTATTGTCATGTGGACATTTTTTGTTTATGTTTTGTGATGGTGATGCATTGTGGGTATTTTTCTCAGACAAAATATTTATTTATGAAATTTTGCCAAAAATGTGTGGCACATTGAAAAAAATCCAAACTGTGCCTAACATAGACTTAGCCTCTTTAATTGATTTGACGTTCAGAAATATTTGCAGGGTTTCTGCATTTTTCTTCTTAATTCATACTACTGTACTGTGGTTAATATATTACATAAACTAGGTGGAAGCAACTTACAATATTACCAGGGTTCCATGGTTGGATGTTTTAGCAATATATGTTGTTATTATTTTGACAAATACAGGTATTTCGCAGTGAGCATGGCATTTGCATGTTTCTATATCAAATCAAATTGTTTACCATATATAGAACGTTTAAGATGATGTTTGAATTTTTAGGATTTGGGAACAAACTAGGTGAGAAATCAAAGAGTAATATCAATGCAATATTGCATGCCCTGGTATAACATTGGCACACTGTCTGAAGTATATAACAACAATTTTTTTTTTTTTTGGTTTGGATTTGGAAAATATGATCACATGACTAGTTAAAAACTGAATAAGAGGACGACTTTTTGTTTTGTTTTTTTTTTGTTTGTTTTTTTTTTTTACATTGATAGATTAAATTATTTCATTTGTTTGATTTTATATCTATTTTGATCAAGGTTTTTTTTAAACTTTTTTTTCAATCAGTTTATGAAAAGATGAGACTTTTAAAATGCCTTGTTTTTTGGAAATGAATTCGATTTCTTTCGATTTTGGGGGTGGGTAGTAAATTCATTTCTTAAAATCTTGTACATTTTTTGATTTATGATGTGATTGAAATTAATGTTTGCTGAGCAGTATAAGTAATATTTTGCTTTAATGGAAGTTTAATTAATGACTATAATTTTGAAATGACAAAAGCATGCCTTGCATGAGAGGGTTGCCTAGATTTATTTTCACTGATGACATTTGAAACTTGCAGATCTTAAACAGAAAATATATGATAACAGGTTATTTACATTTTCATCTGACTCTATTAATCAGATTAAGTTATTCATCCTAATAAAAACTCCCCATGTAATTAAACAGTATATTTATTGATGTGTTTAATATGCCATACAAATATCCTGATGTGTATTAATTCAAAACATTATATATTTTGCATACTTGCCAACCATTCCAGATTTCGCGGAATTATTCCGAGTTTTACACGTTTTCTCCGCATTCTGAATTAGGGTCCAATTGTTCCAAGTCCATTTTTTTTCTCTTTACAATTTTCCATAAGATGCTTGATTGGTGTAAAGTGCAGACAAGATCGCCATTACATATTGTAGATCATTGCAAATCAACTACTAAATTTGAGGGTTATAGATCTCGTTCTAACCCTAAATTGGCAATTGGTGTTTTATTATATACCCATCAATGATCCGAGTGTTGATACTGTAAAATTCCCAGAGTGTGATCCGACTTTCTGGATCACCACACTGTCGTTTTCTGAATCCGTATTCCCCACTCTCTGAAACTGATGATGTCGCAATGCATCAACGCAACGTTTTTGTGGAAAATGTTAACTGCGTCATAAACAAAAATGCGTGTACACAACAAATCATTTCACGGTATGTTTGTGTGTGTGTTTTTTTTATATATTTGGAACACATTCATCTTTTAAACGTCGATTTAATACGATAGTTATGGTGGTATATGATAAATTTATCATTACTACAGTAACTTGATCCGAAAAGTTGGATCATGTCTCGATGACAGGCGAGGATCATCATATCAAACTCGGCGCTTTGGGACTCGTGTGATCTGATGATCCGCGCATGTCAACTCGATGTGATCCGAATCTTCGGATCAAGTGACTGTAGTAAATATATATTTAGCGGAAAACAAAATCGGCGGTCGGGGGATGCACCTCCCTGTCCGCCTGTTGTCCCGCTTCGTCACTCAGAAATGTTGGCATGTATGAGTTCTGTGTTAATTCTCCAGATGTGTATTAACTTCGAAACAGCTGTATTATTTTTTTGATGTTGTTTTAATATTCTGCAGTACAAATCTCCATGTGTATTAATTCAATGTATTGTTTTAATCAGCTGCCGGCAGGTTCAAGGTAAATGTTAAATCCAACTCCTGGAAACATAATGTTGGTTCGTTCCGTTACTGTAGTTCTAAATACCAGAAACCCAGATATTTCTTTTAAGCTTATTAAATCTCGGGAGGACGGAAGGCTAACAAGTACTAGCCTAGATAAAACATAACTTGGTAACATGTGCCTTTTTTCAAGTTTGCTCTTTAGGGTCAATCACTCTCTCACCTGGCGTGAATAACAACTATTAGATATACACATTGTACTGTTATGCATTTTTTATTTGGCACTTTTAAAATCCTTTGGAATATTCTGAACCTATTTTAAAAGGCATTATGTGACAATTTTCTTCTTTACATGTATTTACCACATTTCAATCCATATTTTCAGCTCTATATGCTTGAATAGTCTGATCGAGAAATTCAATCAACGAAATAAAAAATGTTTCCAGGGCTCTAACCACAACCCGACTAAAATGTCAATATCAAAAAATAATCTGTTACAGTAATTATTTATACCCCGCATATATAAGTTTATGTATTAAGCAAACTAACCACACAAAATGACCCCCCCCCCCTCACCTTCCCCAACTCCCCAGTTTTCCATTTAATCTCTGGAATTAACTCTGTACAACTATATATTTCCCCCATTACCCATTTCCCCATTGTAACTAATTGGACAGGAAATCATCATTTATTTACAGCAGATGAATGTTGATGGGGCTGCTATATGGCTTTAGGTTCAACGGGGAAAGGAATTCAGCTAAACAATAGCAATTTAAAGCTGGATTTGGGTCTGTTTTATGTATACATATTTTGATTGCGACTTGTGTGCAGTGATTCAGGAAAAGAAAATGTTTTATTTACATGTATTATTGTTTAACTGAACTGAGCTAGAAAGAGAACATTTCTTGTTGATATATGCTTTATATAAGTACATATGCTTATAGCTTAGTACTCGTATTACTACTAACAATTCGGAGCTTATAGATCGAATAACTTATATCAGAATACAAGTAGCCCTTTTAAAATATACAACTTTATATTGCACTTTGTTTATTTCTTGAAGTCATCGTTAGGAAGTCTTCAATATTTAGCTAAAAATTTATTACTTCTTTGAATTGTAAATCTTATTTGTATAAGTTGACATTTACAGTTTAAAACTGATATTGAATTGTTGTTTATTTATAGCTGCCAATCCATTGTTGAGCAAGAAAGACCGGCCGGCCTCGGGGATGAAGGACAAGCCAACAGGAAATGCTGCCATACCGATGGCTGCTGGGTAATTGTACATTCTCAATATATATACTCGTTACCTTTATCACGAACAGGATGTAGGCATTAATAAATTTATCACAAGCATGTGTTGAAAGGTGTAGAAAATTTTGATTTGATAGCATATTGATTAAGTGTCAAAAGATCTCAGTTTTCAACTCACTTGGCCAAAAATCAGTGTTTAGTTTAGCAAATGTCATCACTTAACATTCTTTGTCTTTCGACTACATCAGATTCTGTAAAAAATGACACAATTGAATTTTTGTCTCCATATGCATAAGAACAGCATATTCAGTCACCATACTCCAAGGTAATAAGTTTGTTTTCTAGCAGTCCTGCGAAAGTGTCATTATACATTTTGAAGCGAATTTGAGTTTCAGAATGGCAACGTTGGATTTTGATTGGCTAAGACAGAATCATATTCTCTAGAATGGCTACTGTGGCAGTCACAATACTTAGTGGTCCAACAGAAGTATTGCCACTTTTGAAGACAATTCCAAATTTCAATATGGCCACTGTGGCTTTTAATTGGCTGAAGTATAAACTTGAGCCATATGAGTAATTCAGACTGTCAAGAACATCTTGGTTATATCCCTTAAAGCTTGATTGCAATTGAATTGGCTTAAATTTGCTTTTAATTTTAATATCAGATGAACCATTATAAGGTTTAAATTGATGGGGAAAATCGTCAATGACATATTATATTAGACATTAAAAAAAAAAGTGTTACAAACTGACAGGCATAACAGACTATGTATTCTCTCTATGTTTACTTAAGTTTCCAAGAAGCCTTTTCTAAAAGTCTCACTTAGCCTATTATTTAGTTATCACGAATTTATAAACATAGAACAATAAAGTTCCTCAGAGATGTTTCTGCATGCGATTACGTCAAATCCAAGTGAAGTATCCATGTTATAAGGAATTTAATGTCATTGCTTGCGTTTGCAGGTTGCATACCTTTAGAATGATCGACAACTAAATATAATTTTTTTTTCACTTTTGTGTTTCTATTTTCTAGAGAAAAGAGGATATCCCTTTCTTTAGGCAAATCTGAGAAACTGTCCAAGCACATGTCTATAAGAGGCCCCCGCCTGGCAATGTACAACCAGGTTTTTGTTTCTCGCATGTGTCTCCCGAGTGTTAGAACGAGAAATACCTAGTGTGATTGTCGCAGGCGCATAATACTAATAAATTTACTGGCTTCATTAGCAAATTAATAGCATCCATATCGTACTACAGAAAATAAAATCGTGTATAGAATCGGCGTTCCTCAGTATAATGCGTGATCGCCTATACTGACAGGGCTTAGTACCGGTAATGTTTTCTGAGCACCTGATTGTGAACATCAAAGAAAGTGTTCTATATGCATTGTGATTCAAAGTAGTTGTCTGTAGAGTGTTGCATCATTGATTGTAATTAAGCCGCATGTAATTAGAGTCCCGCGGTTATACCTTCCTATTGGGGTTGTGTTGTGAAAGACGTTCACTTCTAGGGGTCTTAGCAATTATTCAAACTTTTGTAAGTGGATGATTCAAAATTCCTGTATTAGTTTATGTTGGTTCAATTATTTTTAGTTTTAGTTTTCTCTCACATTGGAAGTTTTAAGTTAATTATAAGAATTTTGATTGTAAAGTCATGTGTATATATCCATTGTGACATAAAGTTAGCTGGCACTTAGTCGCTGGGTGGAATGACTGCTTTATTAAATGATGTTAGACAGCTGGTAGAAACAGTACTGATGCATGCTAGAGATCGTATTTGTAAGATTGACAAATTTGACCAAATGAAAGCCATTATGTAAATAAGTTTGACGTTACAGAATGAAAGAATTGACATGATTTAGAGATCAATAAATGTGCAATTTTTAATATAGCACCTTTTATATGTTTCATTATCATAAACGAAATTGTAAGTGCCTTGTGGAATGTGTTTGAATCCTGAGAGATGAGTCAGCACTTTGTTCCATTCTCCTACCTGTCCGTGAATTTCATTGCTTGTTAATTATGTGTGCTTTGTTTGTATTAATCTACAGGGCCATTGCGAACTTACTGTCTAAGGCCAAAGAAAATCAGTAAGAATTGTCACCATTATTTTGTCTGTGGTTCTGCATGTTAACTATTGTAACTACGGTGAATTAAACAAGTCTCCGCGCGGTCATTGGTACAATATATTTATCCTCAAGATAGAAGATCTTGCGGGTGGGGTGGGGGGTGCATTGTTTTATTCTGAAACTCTGACAGATGAATGTAAATTTGTTTAACAAATATCAATTATTGACTTCCTGTCTGGTCAAGGTCAAGTGGTAGGTTAAGGTCAACAAGTGGATTTTAATAGTTATCATCAGGACTGAGCCTTCACACAAGTCATGCTTTAATTTATAGTACAAGATGTACTAAGACTGATCTGTAGTATTTCAAAGGCAATGCTTTGATTTGTGGAGTTTCAAAGGTGAAGGTCCGATTTGTAGAGTTTCAAGGGCAAAGCTCTGATTTGCAGTAAACGTTTTCAAGGGCAAATCTTTGATCTGAGAGTTTCAAGGGCAAATCTTTGATCTGCAGTTTCAAGGGGAAATCTTTGATAGATCTGGCAGAGTTTAAGGGCAAATCTTTGATCTGCAGAGTTTCAAGGGCAATTAAAGCTTTGATCTGCAGTGTTTTAAAGGCTTCAGGCTCCATGGTATTTTATGATTGCTCACGCATTTTGAAAACTGTAACAGCATTTGAATTCCTGAGAGCACCGCATTCACCTCAGTCTAATATGTATAGGTCCATGTGACACGAATAAATGGTCGTTCATGTTGTGCAGTGATGCATGTAAATGAGATGTAGCAATGTGTACTAACTCACCAATAGGAGACACATTAACTGAAGCATGACATGTTTTTGTTTAACTTATTTACAGTTAGTACAAAGATTTGCACTTTTTGAAAGTTGATTTTTTTTTTCATGAACTATAAAATAATTCATGAAATGATTTTTTTTNTTTGCACTTTTTGAAAGTTGATTTTTTTTTTTTCATGAACTAAAAAATAATTCATGAAATATTTTTTTTAAAAACAATATTGAAAATATGGTGTAAATTGTGAGTGGTATTGTGACAAGCCACAAGGTATATATCACTTACCAATTATTCACTGATTTCTCCTGTATAATTACAGTACCCATCTTTTAAATGACAGTACATTTTATGGTTTTAGAATTGCAGATTACACTTCCAGTTTTCCAGATTGTCAGCCGTCAGAGTACATATCCTGACATTTTCCCGTACTATTTACAGGCCAACTACCCCTAGCGCTGCCGCCCTCCCTCCCCTACAAGATCCCATGTCCCAGGACTCTAGTGTGGCCCCTGGAGATGAACCAAGGAAATTTGATTCCACAGGAATGTTTCACTGGTGTCCTGCAAGGCCACTTATTGAAGCCAGAATGGTATGTGTTAATTGCATAATGATAAACTACAGTAATAGTTTGTGTCCCGTAAACATCAGAATAAAAAAAAATCGGAGAGAGCTACATTATTGCAGCTAGATAAAGGCCTGTGCAATCAACCTTGTAGAGAGCACACCTCGTTATATCGTTATACGCTTTCTGCAGAAGGGGTTTAAATATTACCTGATTATAAGTGAAATCTTACTGAAACCGATCNTGAGGACGCTTTCTGTAGAAGGGGTTTAAATCTTACCTCATTATAAGTGAAATCTTACTGTAACCGATCTCGTTGTAACAGGAATATTTCTAATAGAAATATAAAAAAAAATTGGTCAGGACACAAAATTTTTCTCATTATATGCAGTATCTTGTTATGNCACAAAATTTTTCTCGTTATATGCAGTATTTTGTTATGTCCGAACTCGTTATACCCAAAGCCCACTGTATCAGTGTAAAAATTTATGTGAGAGCTTGTCAAATAAGAAGAAAATTAATATTTTGAAGATTCAGAAGAAATTGTTTTATTTTCATCTTTAGCACGTTGATGTTGAAAACATAGTGGAGAAAACCACTGTAAGTAACTCATTGTGTGGCCGCTGGATTCTCGTAGATTTCAATACGTTAAATAAACGACTANTGTAAGTAACTCATTGTGTGGCCGCTGGATTTTCGTAGATTTCAATACGTTAAATAAATGACTAGTGCTAGAGTGAAAATCTAAAGTTTTCGCTTTAAAAATGACCAGATAATGAGATTTTAAAAGGAAAAATTGATTAGAATTCATTGAAAGTTTTCTGGTGAAATTGATCAACATAAAAGAGACCTTCTCATCTACAGTAAAGATTTCTAAATGTACATGTATTATATATTTACAAAAGTTTCACTTGAAAAAAAAAATTTCATTGTATAGAAGAATGATGATGAAATGATGAAAAGTTGCAAGACCAAAGTAAGTAATGACTCGTGCTCACAGCTTGGGTTGTTTGAGTGTAGTTATAGTTTTACTTTTTTAAAAAAGAAGTGTTTTCATTTCATATTTCAGTTAAAATTACGCTGGTAGTAATTTAAAAAAATAAATCAAAACTTTTCTTGGAAACGACAGCATTAAAGGGACTGTTTGTGTGACTTTTCTTTATAGAGTGTGACTTCTTTATAGAGAGAATTAATATCTTATTTCTAAAATCTGTTTGAAACATTTTACAGGCCCGATTTACACAGACCTTGATTTCAAGTTGATGATCAGGATTGTGCTTGAATTTACAAGAAATATAGATTCTTTTATACATGTGTTAGATTTGACCATATAAATTCAATTATTGAAGTCAGGAAGTGTATAAAAACTACATTTATTTATTGATTTTTGAATGTACACGTGCTGCAGGCATTTCCTTCTTGTTTGAATTGATAAGAACGGGTCATCCCTGCACTTTAACTCATCCTTCCTGATATACTGAGTCAAAGTGTCTTGATACATGCGATCAGAAATCTGGAGTGCATGTTAGATTAAACGGTACGTACAGGACAACCCTCGAAGTCCTTGAGAAATGTCGAGACGTGCTTGTAAGAGATGTATCAATCTGTTTTCAATTAATCGCATCCTTTAACACTGTTAATCACTGTAGGACACGACATACAGATATACACAGAAACTTCCTCTTCTCTGTCCTGGTTTTAGCTGCAGTAAAGTAGCTCACTCCGATTTTTTTCTTTTTTATTTATTCATTTGTGGAAGCAAATGTCAGAATAAAAAAATCGGAGAGGGCTACATTTATATTGCAGCAGCTAGTTATCCTCATTTGTTTGAAATTGCTGTGTCATTTTCGTATGTTGTGGACATGAGAATTTCTTCCTATATCTTTTTTATATTCATCATGGCTTAGTACTTGTAAAACATGTAAGCTTGATATGAAGAAAACAATCTAATATATTCCATAATGTTTTTAGTAGCAAGAAAACCTTTAAATAATGGAGGGAATTTTGTATTTTTGAAAAAACCTAGCTTTGTGCTTCAAGATATTCATCAGTCTATCAAGCTTTAAAATTACTTTATAAATTATTGTGGAATCATCACTGTTTGTGGGGGATCAAATGTTCGTGGGTCACCCTTATACCCACGAATTTACGTCCCCACGAACATTTTTAAATTTTGGCCGGGTTGCACGAGTGCAAAACCGGCTTATAAATGGTGAATGTTGCGCGGGTGGCGGGCGGGCGGGAAATAATTTTCTGTAACACTTTACTCAGTAACTACTTACGGTAGCCTCATGACATTTAAATATTTATCATCAGTGGGTTGTCCCATATTGTGGATCCGATTTCAGACCTGTCCCGACATCTACTTCCTGTTTACCGACTTAGAATATTTTCCAATGTTATTCTTAATAGCGCAAATTTTCGTAACACTTTACTCAGCAATTAATTTACGTAGCCTCATGACCTTTGATATCCATATCCAGCGGGTGGTCCCATATCGTGGGACCGATTTCAGACCTGTCCGACACCTACTTCCTGTTTACCGACTTTAATATTTTTCCAGTATATTCTTAATAGTACAATTTTCGTAACACTTTACTCAGCAATTAATTATCGTAGCCTCATGACCTTTGATATCCATCATCAGCGGGTGGTCCCATATCGTGGGATTCGATTTCAGCCCTGTCCGACACCTACTTCCTGTTACTGAACATATTTTACCAGCACCCCGGCCATTTCTGTCTTTGACGCATTTTATTTAATCTTAGAAGGTATTATCCCAGTTGCATTATTTATTGTAAATAACTCGCACTATTTCACAATCCAGCTTGCGTAACAAATCAATAATTCAGTGAATGAATTAATACTTTAATTATCAGTATGACATTGTGTATAAATGATGAGACAAAATACTTTAAATATCACCAAGTGTATAATTATATCTTGTGTATAAAATAGGCTAGTTACCCACGAATTTACACTCCCACAAACCAGTAAAATTTTGGTTACCCACAAATATTGATCCCTCACAAATTAAAATGATTTCACAGTATCTCTGTAAGGCTGAAAGTCAGACACATTGGTCTGTCACTCTCTCTGTTTGCAGCTTTCAAGATTGTAAAATTTAGTTAAAACTTGATCTTTGACTCAAACTCAACTTACAAAGTATCCAAAATCCAACATTTCATTTTAAACGGAATTGAAAGAACATGGCCGTAGTTCTTTGACTGACAGATGTTGTCATAATAGGATCACGTCAAGGTGGAGGTCAAATTTGAGAAAATCAAGCATGGCCAGGCTTTTGGATGAATATAGTACTGTAAAATCATTTATTTTCGTGGGTTTAAAATTTTGTGGTTTTGAATCTAATAATGAATTCAATGACATTAATTTTTGTTGATTTATGATTCATTTATACATATTCATTTTCAGTGCAAAAATTTTGTCGTGGATTTATTTTCGTTGTTTTTAATATTTCCTCACGAAAATAAAAAAATAAATCCTCAACGAATATTCATGATTTTACAGTATTTCACAAACATAATCAAGACTAAAATAATGAATGACATTGTGTTTTGTTTGATTCTAAAGGACAGAGAGAAAGCTTCGGCCACAGTTCTATGTAACCATGTGGTGGTTTGTCTGTTCGCTGATGCCAATTCTCCCCTGATTGGTCTGAGGAACCTGGTCATGCCGCTCCGTGCCAGTAATTTCCACTACCAGGAGCTGAAACACGTGGTGATCGTGGGAAATATAGAATACTTGGAACGGGAGTGGAGAACCTTGCAGAACTTTCCTAAAATCACCATTCTGGCTGTACGTATTTAAATCGGGGAAAACTGGGCCTTGCCAGAATGTTTATTCATACTTACCAGAGATGTATATTTAAAAATAAAAAATTTTGCAAGATCATTAGTGCTGACCAGTTTGCAAGAAATTTTGTGGGTTATCGAGCATTAAAAATTGAAATTACTAGTAT
>CAJDSM010031832.1:956-21376 GCA_903981925.1 Ostrea lurida
TTGATGTGATAAGGTTTTCCTCAGTAAAAGCACACTACAACATGACCTCTCGTAGTATCAGAGGCTGAGCAGTCGATCAGACCCCTATAAATCGTAACACTTGGATATGTGTGTAGCATAATACTCTTCATTTATCTCTCTAGTGCCAATTTTTATTACCAAAAGTAAAAATAAAGATTTGTAGTCTCTACAGGCCGCTCAAAAAAAAAAAAAAAAATCAGACGGAAGTAATAAAATACTAATATACCTTATGAGGAAACCAAGCCAATAAGGAAACACAAAAATATCAATTTTCATAACTAATACATATAAACGACGTACATGTAGTTTGATCTCTGAGAAACTTAACTGTCTTGTAATCTTATGCCATTCCAATGCAGAGTAGCGAACATTGTACCGTCGTCGAGACTAGCCTAGATGGCCGTGTGGTCTAGCGCCATGAGCGCGCTAGTTACGCTGCTAAATAGGGTAGTGGCGGAAACGCGTATGTGTGCGTGTTAGCGTGCGTATGCGTATATCATGCTTATTAAATTGCATCTATAGGACGATGTCATTACATGTAACGAAAAGAGCATTGCTTACGATCTGTATTGTTATCATGTTTTGTAATACGGAAAGCATATAACATGAACGTGTCACATATGCTAAACGATTTATCTTTCTATATACAATGTATCTTCATTGACATTTGATAACTCCAGCTTTATTATGCGTCTGATGGAATATATCATTTTAAAGATGTATAGTACATTGCTATAATGGCTTACTTCCTTACGTGAATGAAAATATAAATAGCAGCAACAATTGTCCATATTTTCCAAACTTGATTCGAGTGCAGGGGGGGGGGGGGGTTTAAATTTTTTGTAATTCAGATTATTATGGCTGGCTTCCTTTTTAAACGTGAATGAAAATATAGATATTAGCGGTTCTTGTATATTCCTTTCAATGTAATCGCCTAGCTGGGTAGTTCAGTAAGTCAACGAATAACTGATCTGAAAGTCCAAGCCTAGCAGTACAGGGGTTTTATTTATTATCATTTATTCCAGATTACTTTTTACTGTTCAAAGCTGTATTTTTTTTTTTACCTATACATATTAAGGAAAATTTTTTAAGTTTTCAATTTCAAAATAGTGCTGTACATATCTTCCATTTTCAACTGAAATCGGTAATAGAGCATTCGCTCCATAACAAGGAGGTCGTGAGATTGAGCCCCACTCATTTAAACAATAAAATGCTTTCTTTGTTTGATTGGGGTGATGAAGAAACTTGCATTGCAGAAAAAATTCAAAACCTGCGTTACGGGTTATGAAATTTTTTTCTGCAATAATAGTTTCCTTCATTCGTCCAATAACCTACAAGAAAGCATTTATTGTTTATATTTATATTTTGATGCATTTTCTAAACATATAACTAATTTAAGCACAAAAAAATCATAATCACCGTAGAACGGCACATAAGGGGTGGCGGACATGCCCACATGGGGTGGCGGATTTTGAAGCGATAAAAAGACAAACAATGGAGTAGATTTAAGATTTTTATATATCTGGACCGTGAGTTCAAAACAATATAATTCCACGAAGGGACCAATTACTAAGCAACCCTCGGCTGTTTAAACTGCCGTGCAAGAGTGCCCGTTTCTCAAACACTCCTCCCACTTTTCGGGGTGCTGAAGTTTTCAACTTTTGACGCGAAATTTCAGTATAAAATGGACCCTTAGAGAGTTTTTCTACTAATACATTGAATTAGTTATGAAGATATAGCAAATAGAATGTTGCTTCATTTGTGCTTCGAAGTGTCTTTATGCCGAGCTGAAATAAAAAATTTGCTCATAACTCGATGCGCCTTCGGTGGTCGTATTCGCCCTCAGGTGGCGGATTGCTTAAGAAAAGGATTCTAATTTTGCCTACATTTCTCTTCTGCTTTATATTGGGGACAAAAGACTTATGTTACTTGGTCTTACTTGAATTATGCTCTAATCCGTTTATGTTAAAATATAGTAGTAATGTTCTTTGCAACGTTGACATTTCAGAATAGAGATCACGGGTCTTTCGAATATGACTTTTAAAATGGAGCCCATTATCATGTTTAAGTGGGCCTGCATGCTACAAGTACGGTCTTTATCAAACGGCTGGTGCGATCTTACGAGTGCAAACTTCTTGACGAGACATAAACAAAACATCAGCTATCTAACTTAAACAAAATAATTTTCTATCATATCAGATCCTCAGGTGTTTATTAGCTTTATAAAGAATCCAAACCACCTTTAAACTGCATTCAACTATCGATTAGTATATTAAACATAAAATACCTGTTACACCGTATCAAAGTGTAGATTGGATATTCACTCTTAAAATATCAAGTATCTCAGGATTATCAAGTAAATGTAAATGTTAGTAGGGATTTTAATGATAAATGTCAAGACAACCCTACCAACCAAACCAATTTATTGCTTGAATGCGGCCTAAAGGTCAAAATAATTTCTCCTCGCGATTTCTTAATTAACCATTCTAAAAGGATTCAAAAGTTTGAATTCCCAAAGTGCGAGTATTTAACTCGCGAGTGATTATTAAGCACCCTAAAGGATCTGATTTTTTAATTGCATCAAACGTAGAACCCAGTGCATGTATCACAGGGTTTACAATTTTAATCAAATCGTAGACGCCATACGAATTCCTTGGAAATACCTAGAATACGTCGTTATTTACACTATTCTCAAATCTATCTCATAACTAAAGTCAACTAATCTCATTGAATTGTCACTTAAACTTCTATTAAGCGTCTCAAATTTTAAAAATACCGAATCTTACAGAAAGGTGCCAACTCGTACCATCCTCACGTAGTCATTTAAAAAAATTGGCGAAGTTAACAGGTATTTAACGTACTACTCACATATATACAAAGTCGAGTGTAGACAACACGGACCTCCGACAAGCAGGTGCCGTGAGAGAAAGCATTCTCTACTGACCGGTCACACCCGCCTGAGCTTAAGCGCTTTATCACATGCTTGAATTGTGTCTAGCGACAGCTGCCATTTAACAGTATTGTTATTTGGCAGAACATAGGGCACGTTTGATAAGACGACTCTAGTGATACTAGTGTTTGATACGCGCATGTGCAATAGATGGATACAACATAGCAAATAAAACGTGGAGTGGTGTTACAACGATGGCTACCAATTTTTTCTTTGCTCCTGCCAATTTGGAGAGTATACTCGTGTTAACTCAATTTCCACACTAGTGTTGATAAGTATATGTTGGTAAACTTTTCTCGCAGTAACAAATATTTTGCCGAGCGAAAGCGAGGGACCAATCGAGTGGCGAGAGAAAAGTTTAACAACATACTTAGTACATGTTTTACACGAGAAATCAAGCTTCTTGTGGTGCCAGTTTAATATTTATTACCCTTCCGCATATTTATCCTTTAATCAAGATCACAGTGTTTATCATGATTGGTACATTTTGTTATTGGGGTTTGTTAATTGGGACATTCATGGGAATTTACCTGTATACCAGAGCCAGGCGAGGGTGTAAATTGAGTAGATTTCAAGAATTATGAGGATTTCTTTTTTTCTACATCATTCTTTCATCCATGTTTCAAGAGTGGGCTGTCAGTCTTTTCAAAATGTATTGTGTTAAGATCTTACTAATACTGTTCTTTTGGATATTTTGCGACAATATGGAAAAGATTTTCCAGTTTTCTGGATTATCCATATTAATTCTGAAAAGGATCATGAAATGGGAAGGGGGGGGAGTGGATTACCAACAGACAACAGATCAGATATGCTGGTAGAATGACATCAAATTCCTGTGTATATTGAAATGCCTGATAGGTGGATATGCTGATTGTGATGGTGAGTACAAATTAATTTTATTTAATTGCAGCGTTGGATGAGGCATATTAAATGGATACATAGGAATAAGGAGAGAGAGTAACATCTTAAATAAATTGTATTTCTCCTTATTATGTATCAGCATATCTATTGTTGTTTCGTTGGTAAGTTTTTGTTGCTTTATTGGGGGGAGGGTATTCAATGTTAATATGCCGATTCAATTCACTAAACACTGGTGTTCAGAAAGCATGAAGTCCAGTCCTGAATTGCTTACCAATATTTGGTATAATATTGCACAATACAATTGGTATGTTACCCAACCATGAGCTTGGACAGGGGTGTACCAAGTGATTTGTATGGTAAAAAATCTTTTTCGAGGTGTGAAACATGTACTAACGGTGTTTGGTTAACAAAAAAATAAAAAGCTGGGCCATATTCTTTGGACTTATTTTCGAATCTGGTTACCGAACCATTCTCACTCATATATTCCCACATAATGTCAATCTGTTTTCCCAGATTTTCATCGTACGAGAGTAAGCCTCTTCCACTGCATTTATTGCCATGTCAGGTAAAAATGATAATGATCGGGGGAGTGGGGGGAATGCATGTGGGGTATTATATGTTCACTTTTAACATTTATTTTGGAGAGCTTTTATCAATTTAGATAAATAAATGAATATGGCGAGACACGTCATAGCCACTGTTTATGACCTTTAATTGTTATGTTAACATTCATGACTTACAAAGACTGTGTGGTTAGAATTGAACAAAGTTTGATTCTTGTACCACTCAAAACAAACATTATTCCATTCAATAATTAATCTAGCTTCAATAGTTCATATTTTTACCAAACGGTAAGTGGGTTGATATCTTTTACTACATGCAATTAAAAAAAATTGAATGACAGTTTTTAGGAAGAGATAAATTATGATCTTATAAATTGCTTTTGCAAAGGTGCAATTTTTCGTTTATTTTGATGGGTTTTTTAAAAACATTTTTGAAGTTTGGCAAAAGTGAAGAAGAAAAAAAACTATTTCAAAATATTTAATACTGAGGTATTTTGAACATTCTTGTTTAAAATTCAGTAGAAATTATTCAAATTAATTTTTTCAGCTGGACTTTTATATTATTACATAGAAAATTAACACTTTAGAAAGAGGAAATTCAGACCGGATACGTATAGCTTCCAACGACAAAACTTGTACATGTTTTAAAGGGCATTTCAATCTAGATATGTGACAGAAATGAGGAAAATTGAATGATAAATTGCTTATGGCTTGTCTATCGATACCCCCCTTAATGGCTGGAAATTCCGAGAGAAATGAATGGAAAAGCGAAAGTAACGAACAGTGATCAATCTCACAAGTCCAAATAGGATGCAAAACAAGAGCTGGACAAACACGGACCCCTGGACACACAAGAGGCGGTATCGGGTGCCAAGGAAAAGTAAGCATCCCTTATGGACCGGTCACAACCGTTGCGAGCCCATTGTCTAGATCAGGTTAACGGAGTAATCCGTAGTCAAAATCAGCGTATAAATAATGGCTTAACATGGGTTATGAAACATGCTAGTCAGCATTTGACCAATGGTAGGTTGTAGTAGCAAACTATATCGTTACATGTATAACGACCGTAGAATTTGATTTGCGAATGCTGACTTTAAATATTACTGTTGAAACCCCTGCAACAACTTGTTTGTAAGTAGCCTGCCTCGAATCAAAAACTGATCATACGCAGAACAAGCTCTCGCATGTCCAATAAGATAAGAGACATAAACAGCATATGCAGGTGATGATGGAACGTTGTTGCATAAATATGGGAAATTGACGATGGAGAAGCTGAAATCATCTCGTTTGTTATAAAGTTGATAGTTAGTTTGCCGTGAATGTCAATGTTCAATAAAATATCCAAGTACGAGGCAGATATGGAGAGACTATGTGGTGTCTTTATTTCTAGTTCACTAGGATATATCGAATCGACATTTTATTGAAAATTATTATTATTAGATAAAACGTCGTCGATATATCGAAATGTCGAATTAAAGACCACAGCTAGAGATTTCTTCTTTTCATGTAGAAGCTTTTGAATGAATTCTGCCTCAATAGAACATAAAAACAGGTCAGCTAACAAAGGAGCACAATTCATGCCCATGGGAATTCCAACAGACTGTTGGAAGACCTGATTGCCAAAAAAAAAATTGTCAATGAGGAACTCCAGCATTGCTTAAACATCAACTTCAGAGCACGAACTAAATGTCCTTTTTGAAAGTGTATGAGGGTATGAGCTGCGAAGCTTCATGTCGTTATACATTTTATAAAGCTCTAACGCAAGATGGATAAACCAAGTTAAGCGGGTTACCACTGTGGTAGGAATTAATGACTGAAAGTACATAAGAGTAGGCAGATACCGGTATGTATCCATATTTATTTTTAACCTGCATCGACGGAGGAGGAGGAGAGGGTCCCGTCTACCTCTGTATCCGCACACGTAAAGATAGAAGCCAATTCTTAAAACTCTTTGTTTTATACTTATCCAAAGACCATAAATTCTTGAATTGTGTGTAATGATAGATCTATGTCAGTTTCAATTATCAAGCATCCAAAAGACCTTACATCCTTAAATTGCATCTAAATGTATGATGTCAATCTTAGCGTGTATGTAACTGTTGGTTTGCATTAAGATGTTATTTCACTCAATTTCAAAGCATATATACTGTGCTTATTCTTGAATTGATCTAAATGTAATCAATGTCTAATATGAGACTTATCAACTGCACGGCGCTTCAACAACTGTTGGGTATTTCATCAACTATATAGTGCTTCAAAAACTGTTGGGTATTTCATCAACTGTATAGTGCTTCAACAACTGTATAGTGCTTCAACAACTGTAGGTTATTTCATCAACTGCAGGTCAGGGTATCTCAATTAAGTACCATTTCTGAATTGGTCATTTTAACCAGGGGTTGACCAGTATCCTTAAAATAAAACTTTCCCAAACCCACCTGAAGATGTCAGTGGACAATAGATTGCTAATTGCAGCTAAAAGTACATTCCCTCCAATATTTGGTTTATCAAGCAGTCCTAAATTTGTTGATTGAGAATTTCTACAAATCCACAGGTCTTTTGTGATTTTTTTTTTTTTTTATATATATCAATTCCTTCTGAGCTGAAAACTCGCAAATATAAATACTCGCATAAAATAAGAAATTTACGGGTTCAATAAAATATTTTAATATGACGATAAAACCTCAAATTAATCAATAGACGTATATCACATAAACAAATAGTACGTACTACATTCATACATCCTATGAAAAAAAAAAAGAGAAGTTAAATGTTGAAAAACTGGGATATCATACAAAAAAGTTATTTCAAAGAAATAGACAACACAAATACATGTACTTGTATTGTCTATTTCTTTGAAATAACTTATTTGTATATTTATTGCCGGACACTGTGATACAAATTTTAATTGGATATATATAAGAAATGAATCTATATTTTTTCGGGTGATGCAGGTATCATTTAATTTATTTCACGTGACCACTAGCGCCGATTTTCATTGGTTAACACCTTTAAGAATGAAGGTGATTTTTGATCACGTACCCTGAACAACAAGTAAAGTCTAATGGACATTGATTTGTAGTTGTAATATAAATTAAATGATAAGAAATAAATCATTATAATTTTTTCGGGTGATATGTAGGTTATCACCGAGATTTTAGACGGTAAAACTTTTCATCAAATGCGCTCGCGCATTGATGAGTTTTCCATCTTAAAATTCGGATATAAGAAATGAATCTTATATTTTTTGGGTGATGCAGGTATCACCGAATTTAGACGTGAAAACTCATCAATGCGCGAAGCGCATTGATGAAAAGTTTTACCGTCTAAAATCTCGGTGATAACTGGATATCACCCGGAAAAATATAAGATTTATTTCTTATCATTTAATTTTATATTACAACAACAAAACAATGTCCATTAGACTATTTTTTTGTTCAGGTACGTGATCGAAAAGCACCTCAATTCTTAAAAGGTGTTTTAACCAATGAGAATCGGCGTTAGGTGATCACGTGAAATAAAATTAAATGATACCTGCATCACCCGAAAAAATATAAGATTCATTTCTTATCACGAATTTTAGACGGTAAAAATCATCAATGCGCGAAGCGCATTGATGAAAAGTTTTACCGTCAAAATCTCGTGATAACCTGCATATCACCCGAAAAAAATTAGATTCAATTCTTATCATTTAATTTATATATACAACAACAATAATGTTTATTAGACTTACTTGTTGTTCAGGTCGTGATTGAAAATCACCTCAATTCTAAGAGTGTTTTAACCAATAGAATGATCAGGAAATAAAATTAATGATATATATATATATATATATTATAATATATATTATATGATATATACACAAGGCTGACCCCTTCCTCTCTCTCTCTCTCTCTCTCTCTCTCATTTTTCTTTTCAAGTACTCCGATTTCAAGCATGTATCTCGTTTTAAGTAACAATGTAATATGTCGGTATACTTCATTCAAGTATTATAGCAATACTAGCGGATAGCAATCAAATTATAATGGCGCCACGTAACGGTTTGCTAACAAGAATAAAACCTATTGTTTCCAGCGCAAAGAGACGAAAGAGATGTCCCAACAATCACCCAATATTATTTAATGGAATTATTGATATCATATAAAATGAAAATATTGACCTGAGCCTTCGTCGGCCTGTCTCAGTCTAATTTACTAAATGGGAAAAACTCGCATGGTACATAGCGTCTATACCTTGCTCTGTTCCTGCAATGTTTGCATTTTCTAAAAGCACATTGGTTTTCGATCGGCATTTTTTTCAGAAATGGAATTTGAGATGGCAAGCGTTTTTTCCTCCCCTAATATCAAGTATGACAACACTGAAACAATATGCATTCGCATTTCCCGTGTTAAATATTTCACGCGCGCTCGGCCTACCCGGGCATCGCTCATTACTATTGAATTAGCGTTCTCGATTCTAGATAGGCCTATTCCTGAGCATAAAACTAGTCGTCCAGAAACCAACGATTTAAAATTCAGACGATTTGCTGTTGATTTCTCAGAGAGATGCTGCGGCAGGATGGAACGCTACACCTTTCGCTTCACACCTGTCTCAGGTAAGGCCGAGGTAACACACACTGTCCCGGCCTGGCGAAGGCACCACCCCGAGGACTCCATTCCCGTGGTATTTCGTACATTGTGATGACATTTAAGGGACTATTTCACTAAAGAGAGGTAAGAAACGCGTTCACACTTCACACGAAACGAACCCGTCATAAAACACCTTGTATCATTTTATTTTTTTTATTTGCTTTCCCGCAGGAGATTCTCAATAGTTTATTTTTTTTTTTTTGTAGCTCTGATACAAAATACGATGGCATATAATTATGTAATAACTGATACTATTTACAAATTGGTTGGATTTGCAAATGCACAGAGACGTGCGTATATATATTTGTACTATACGAGAGCTCTGTGCTATTCCATCCTAAATGTCGACAATCAATATAAAGAGCTAGTCGGATATTCGCGGTTAAGATTTCCAAAGGAAACAAACATGGATGTTCCAATGAAGCCTTTATTGCAAAGAAAAAAATGAATAAAAGTGTGCGGAAGGGGAGAATGTGAATGGCTTTTGCTACTTCCGTTTTTGTTTTATCTTATTTTGTAACAGTTAGCTGATTGTTCTGATATTTTACCTTTTTCTCTCTGAACAAGGATTGCGTAAATTGTTTTCCGATAGCTGATAGCATCATTCTAAAACGAAGCAATTCAAAAATTGTTCGTAAATTGAAATTAACTTGCCCGTTCGACTGGCCAAAAAAAAAAGTAAGCTCTTGTGTTTAAACGGTATAATATGCCACTAAGTATCAAATGTTTTTACAATATCAATATGCAACAGGAAAACCTGTAATATCGAGCTCAATCGAGAAACGTCTGTAGGGCAAGAATTGACAGTATGGCTTTTTTTTTCGCCACACACAACAGATGCTTGGCGGTGACATGTGCTCTGAAAGATCAATCAATTTGTATCAAAGATGAATCACTAGAAACAATATTCTGTAAATTAACGTGCACTGAAACACGCTCCATAGGAATACCATGGAGAGTGGGGGGCCACGTACCGCCGGACTGATTAAGGCGAGTAGCTAGGTTGCCTGTCGTGAATGGAGAGTTAATATAGAATGGCTAATCCTGCAGGTTGACGACAAACAGGCGCTACTAGTGATACAACCAACAGCGATACCGTACCATGGTACCTGCGTGTACACGTGCTTTTTTTGCTGCCTACAAGTTTTTTAAATTAATACTGTCTTTTACTAATTTCCAATACAAAAATAGACAGTTATCACACAGGACATAAGTGAAAAGAAATAAGAATTGATTGATGTAAAAATTCTACTGAAAATTCGACTGTAAGCAACTTTAAGTATTTTCAAATGTTCAAATGCCTCTTCTTGCAAACTTATCTGACAATAGACGGAATCAAGTAATGATTGATTCCTTTACGGCCCGTATATAATTTTTCGCTCAAACAGAGACGTCACCTGTTCAGCAGTTGTACATGCAGGTGAAATACCACAAATTCAGACCTTTGCTCAAAGCGTTCAGGGCCGGAGCAGTGAGGATTGTATAACGTGCTAATGCATGCCGGGACACGATATTTGGTCTACGTTTTAGGGTCCTGTGATGGTTAGTTGAAGGAGCAACCACTATACTAAACTAGTACCCCGTTGATTGGTGCTACACACTTGAGAAATGCCAATCGGATTGGAGAGACACGAGAGCCAACAGGATACCAGTTTACCACTATACCCATCTTAGGTCCGACGCGACTTACGGCATGAGCGGGAATCGAACACATGGCCTCCCAATTAGGAAATGATTGATTTTTCATAGCCTTGATTTTTTTTTCGTGTGGATTTTTTTTTTCATTTTGAACAAAAGTATATATATCTGCAAAAAACTGTGGAAGCGTATAATTGAAATGAAAGCAATCTGACGGGCTGCTTTCAGCACTTTTGATTATCGGGGTATTGCACCGTTTCAGGGTACGGCTGGTTCAATTCACAGAGACACGATTTCAAAATCTACCTGTAATAAATCAATGTATGCGATCGATAGAGTAACAAAGAGATACAGTCTCCCGTAATTTACATCCATTCTATTGTCAAACACATTCCCAATGCCGGCCGTCCGATTCCCCTCTCTCTATTGCAAACAATTAACAAATTAAAAGTGCACCTTGTTACTCTAAAAATTCAAGTAGAATTAAATCTCATTAAAGAATACGCCATCGATTAAAAAGACCTAGGCGCTATGGCGAGAGCGAAACAACTCGCGATATAATGAGTTTTTTTCCAATGAGGAATTTTTGCGACAATGAAAGCAGATTTGTGTCAAAATATTCTAAAAAAAAAAAAAAATCAATTGTATGAGAACATCGTTAATTGTCAGGATAGTTAGTATTTGGAGTGATACAGTAATCTTAATCACGGGGTCCTTGAGCGAATTAATGTAATTCCTCTCATTTCTCGTCTCCCTTCCTTGGATACGGCGCTATATGTCTTTGGCGCTTATCTTTGATGTGACAGAACAAATTCGCAAACTATTCTCCCGGACCAACATTCTAGATCTGTCAAACCACACATTGTGCAATTGGAGGATTGCTTTAAACCCAGCTGATGAATATTCTAATCTACTTTAACTAGAATTCAAAGATTTTAGGAATTCTATTATGCTATTCAGATGAGTAAGTTTTCAAGAATTTTGAGTATATTATACAGTTTAAAGAATAATATTGAATAATAATTTTGATTTTAAAAAAATCAGCACCATATCCCCCCCCCCCTCAGTCTCTTCCTTATTCAAAACTGAAACTGATTTCTGACCAAGCTATATCCACATAACATAAAATCATGACGTATTTTCTGGTAGCAGATTATGTGCCATTATGTGCGGATGCAAAGTAAGACGAGACTGATAGACGAACATGGTGATTCCTGTATAATACTTTAATCATTTTTGGCGGGATTAGCGAATCATATATATGCTTATCCAGGTCAACGATCTGATGAAAAGGAGAGAAAATCATTTTCTATATAGCTTTTAAAACAGAAAAGATTTAGCCCTCGGCGGAGGGCGATAAATGTTATGAGATGATAGCGTGACGCTCGCCTCGCGTATATCACATGTTAAAAATCGCATGACAATGAATTTGAAATTAACAGTTATTGTATACAGAATACAGAGAATTTCAGCACATCTGATACGGCATTATGAATAATTGATTCATGATTTATTGAATGAATGTAACCACATACCACCCCAATCAATATACCTCCAAGTGCTCTCCCGCAGTTCTGGCGTATTCAGCGCTGATACGCTCTCCCGCTGCGAGTCATCTTTTCCCGCCATTTCGACTACCGCTCGTCTTCTGCAACACTGACCTGACAAGCGATAATACTTCAATTCACAGCTTTTTGCAGACGTTCATTTAATCACATATTGAGTATTACTGGAGGGGGGAATGCTAAACGATTGCGCTTTTTCTGGCTAAGTACTTGGGACATGTCACGTTGCCTAGATATAAATTTAACAAGAGAAGCTGTGCATCATAATCAGCTTGGGGTTTTTTTGGTCAATCTTTTGAGGAAATAAATGGGACATTCAGATATGTACCGATTTTTTTTCTATTCATTACGTGACTCATGTAATGCCCTCATATTGCACAAAATATTGCAAAATTAACGCGTTTCATCAGATAGCACGGGCTTTGTCGTTACTTATATGCGTTAAATTATAATTATGCATCAGAAAAGATTCATGTATATATTTCTTTAACTTTCAGATTGCCCACACATGATTTCGTCAGCATTTCATTTGGCACTTGTGGAATAATCGTAAGTTTTAGAGAGATTATACATTGGTGCCAAGTAATCTGTGACGTCACCACATCGGGGAATTCCAGAGTATGGCATCTACCGGACCAGAATAATGATGAACACCGCGCAGTGAGTAGTAATATATCATATGACGTTCATGTAGTCTGGTCTCTCGGGGTTCTTGGAAGACATCGTAATGACCGTATTGAACAAACTATTCACACTTTAAAGCCTCATTAATATTCATAGTCAGGAACTACGGGGAGTAGTCATTATCGCTTTGTGAAGAGGCCCGTGGACTTTGATGCTCACCTGAGCGTCATACATGTATAATAAATGTGTTTCAAGATTCTTTAAAAGCCGGAAAACTGGGTGTTCCTACGGACAAAAAGAATATTTATGAATTTATTGATTATAATTAATCACTGTGTTCAGCTTGAGTTGCTAATATCTCTCAGTTACCAAGTAGTATCAAGATTTAATGTAAATCAAAATTATTTCATTTGTAAATATTAAAAGGCAGTTCATTATAAAATAGTATTTAAAAAAAGATGCGGAAAGAAATGATAGCGTTTTCTGATACAGTGTCCTTGACCTAAACTCTGGAACATGACACATTATCCAATAATTGACAACCTTAATGCGAGGTACGAGCTAGGAGTAAATAGTATATGTAATTTCAGTTTATATGCCACTGAATTTTACCTTGGGACCAAAACCACTAAGCCAGGAATTATGACTTGTACAATTTGGCAGAAGCCTCAATGCTCGATATCACTACACATTTCTTATGCTTAATATTCAGGAGTGATACATGTATACACATACGTGACTGCACGTTTACTATATGATGCTTAAACCTCGCCTTACAACCCGAAACCCAGAAAGTTAGAGATTTCTATAGTCGATACTCATCATGGCTACACGCACAATTTAATGCATCTTTAAAGATTGTGTTTATCATTGACCTTTAATGTTTTGACTACTCCTCTATCACCAGACTTCGGGGCCATAAAACTTAGGTTACTTTGAATCTAAGTCTCACTTTTTCGCTATATGTTCCATTTATAAAAGTAATATTGAATGATAAAACGTAACCTCTTTTAAGATTTATGACCCCGGAGCCAGATCCCATGAATTTCGCAATGTTGGCAATGACTTTTCTATTTATAACCATGCATTGCACATGTACTCAGTTTGATATCTAGGAGTCAAAAAGAGGATTTTTTAAGAACATGCACCATAAAGTCCATCGCAACACCAGACCCTCCAACTGAGAAGGCAATGGATGTAGCAATTTTGGTATACTCTCTCATAAAAAATACAAACAATTTATCTAGTATATGCCCTCAGGTAGAGTAGAGGTGTGTGATTAAGGGTTCAATGACCTTGGTATTCACAAGGTTGGTCAGCCTTTCCCATAGACTCTCTGTATCAAACTAGATGAAAAATGACCTTGCACTTTCAGAAAAGAAGTTGATTATTTTCAAGAACCAACGCACGACGGACGAAGATGGACAACCACCAAGACCAATAAGGCCCGAGTTACCCAAAACGCAACAGCTAACCACCAATAACAATAGGGACCAGACTACAGTACCCAAAACGCAACGACCAACCACCAATAACAATAGGGACCAGATTATCCAACCACCAATAACAATAGGGACCAGACTACAGTACCCAAAACGCAACGACCAACCACCAATAACAATAGGGTAAGCTTACTTATAGCCATGCATTACACATGCACCACCACCACCAAGAGGGACAAGGCTATACAACCAACAACAGTGCCAAGACAACTCAACCAACAACAACAGGGCCAAGTTATCCAACCAACAAGAATAGGGCCAAGACTACCCAACCAACATCAACAGGGACAGCTTACCCCAACAACAACAACAGGGCCAAGACTACCCAACCAACAACAACAACAGGACCAAGACTAACCAACCAACAACAACAACAGGGCCAGGATACCCAACCAACAACAACAGGGCCACGACTACCCAGCCAACAACAACAGGGCCACGACAACTCCACCAACAACAACAGGGCCACGACTACCCAGCCAACAACAACAGGGCCACGACAACTCCACCAACAACAACAGGGCCACGACTACCCAGCCAACAACAACAGGGCCACGACAACTCCACCAACAACAACAGGGCCACGACTACCCAGCCAACAACAACAGGGCCACGACAACTCCACCAACAACAACAGGGCCACGACTACCCAGCCAACAACAACAGGGCCACGACAACTCCACCAACAACAACAGGGCCACGACTACCCAGCCAACAACAACAGGGCCACGACAACTCCACCAACAACAACAGGGCCACGACTACCCAACCAACAAGAACAATACCAAGACAACTCAACCAACATCAACAGGGACAGCTTACCCAACGAAGGCAACAACCACGGGCCAGGTTATCCAACCAACAACAACAGTTGCCAGGTTACCCAACAACAAACAGGCCACGACTACCCAACCAACAACAACAACAGTACCAAGACAACTCAACCAACATCAGCAGGGACAGCTTATCCAACAAGAACAACAGGGCCAGGATACCCAACCACCTATAACAATAGGGCCAGATTACCCAAAAACAACGACTAACCATCAATAACAATTTGACCCAGTTTACCCAAAAGCAACGATGGATATAAATTGTTTTATACCGATACTCTTTATTCTCATATGTCTACAGTCTTCTTTTAATTGCTGTAGGTTGAACGTAAGTAAACATTCTCCAAGAACAAAAAATGCAAATTAGTATACTAGAACCAGAAGTTAAAAAATGTTGAATGTTATAGTTTCGGATTTACAAACAATGTCTGATATTTTTTGGTCGGATTTCTAGATTTATCTCTAATAAAAGCATACACACATTGTATCCTTTGTTGGTAGAAGTCATATTGGTTTGGTTTTTTTTTTTTGGTTTTGTTTGTTTGTTTGTTTGGTTTTTTTTTAAATTTGTTTTTTTTTTTACTATGCACATTAACACCACGTCAGCATAGTAAGCCACACACTCAGTTTCTTGTCATATAGAAACTGCTTCGATGTTTTCATCAAGAATGGAATGACAATTTATCTAAAGCACACAGGATGATTCAGTGTCCTTGGCATTTTTAGGCACCATGATACAATATTCATATAATTCTCGTTACATTATTATCACATTTTTTCACAAAAGTTAAGATTTAAGCAACAACAAACATTGTAAATGCGTTTGATCTGAACATTAAAGTCAATATAACGAAATAGAGGAAAAGGTTATTGGTCTTCCCCATCACACACATCGCTTATATTATTTAGAAATACTCCCACCTTCTTAAGTAATCTAGTTTGTGGTCAATTTCTTGAATTTTACAAAGAAAACGACTATCATCTCTACTTTGAAAGCCATTTTTTTTCTATAGACACTGCCTTGAAGGGACATTAAAATGAATTATTTCACAAACATTCGAAAATGGATCACTTATGCAAAAACCGCAATTCTCATATCGATTGGGTTTTATCGCATAAAAAAATATTCTACATGTATACACGCCACTAAAGTGCTCTTTTAACCTTTTGAACGCCCATAGTGTAGCTATTTCACACCAACTACGCTTCTTTTAGTACTAACAGAAAACCAGCTCTCAAATATGCATTACAATTATTTCTGAGCATACACTGGGTCACAGTCAAGACGACGTCTTGAGCCCGGTAGAAAGGTCGGTGTACATGTAGTTTGTTTGATCAATGTTCTTTCATTTAATTTTATTTTAAGTGATTACCTAGCGCCGATTCTCATTGGTTAAAACATCTTTTCAGAATTGAGGCGATTTTTCGATCACATACTGTACCTGAACAACAAGTAAAGTCTAATGTACATTATTTTGTTGTTGTAATATAAAATTAAATGATAAGAAGTAAATCTACGCCGAAGTACACTTTTAAAAGTTGATACAAAAAACTTATCTATAGTCTTTTTCGATCAGGTTTTCCAACAGTCTTTTGGAATTCCCATGGGCACAACTTGTGTTCCTTCATTAGTTAACCCGTTTTGTAGTCTGTGATTTATTCAAAACTTCTTGTACTCGAAGACAAATCGTACAACTGCCTTTAACTCAACATTTAGATACACCAATGGCATTTTATTCATTTACAATATTAATTTTCATTCATATATTGAACTGATAATTATATGTATCCCATTAAGCTAGAAATAAATGACGTCACAGAATCTACAAAATCCGTTTCACATCCGGATGTTAAAATACTGAATATATATTAATAGACGTTATTGGCAAAGTAACAAATCAACTTTATGACAATGTTCTTTGCATGATCAATTTCTAAAGGAAGGGAGGCTACCGGCAAATTGAGACATCGGTAAGTTGATATTACAGGGTTTTCAAGAGTCTAGTTTAAGGCCCGCTTACACAGCAAGTTTTGGACATGCAAGTTCTGACATGCATGTCAAGACTTGCCGTGTAAACATGATAAGTCAAGACTTTGGAACCTATGTTTCGGCATAGGGTCGAATAGATCTAGTCTGAGACGTCTTAAACCAACTATCACAGATACACATTAACTAAAACTACCATGCAGACACATTATATTACTAGTTACACACATAAATTGTCAGCGGTTAGAACGTTCGGTTCGCAACAGCGTAGTCTCGAGTTCGAGCCCCGCTCGTACCATGTCCCGCATCAAATCTAAGATATGAAAATAGGTAGCGATTGCTTATTTGCCAAACGCCCAGCATTTTGATGCAAGAATCAAATCGTCGGAGGTCCTAGGCCTGTGTCAAGATAGGCGTTGTTCAATCTAATTAGCGGATCAAAGAATCTAATTTCAATTAGATTGGACGCTGACACGCTAAAGAACCCTCCTGCAACGCCTGGGCTTATTAAGAAATAAGGCTGTAGTTAATTACATATGTACATAAGGCGGATCCAGAAATTGAGGGGGGGGGGGGGGGGGCGCAACATCATATGAGGCAGGGGTCTGGGCGAGTTTTAGAGATTTTGTAGGCTTAAAATTTGTCTCCGAAGTAGTCATTTCAATATATTTCTGTCATTTTCAGTCAATAAAACGACGCAAATTTTGAAGGTTTTGAATGGAATATACCTTTCTCTAAAGAGAGGGGGGGGGGGGTGTCTTGTGTAATTTATTAATTTTTCCAGTGAAAAATAAGATTATATATTACACTTGGTAAATTTTAGGGGGGGGGGCGGGGGGCGGGCCCCCCCCCGTTAATCCGCCACTGTACAACTGATAACGTCTCGATATGAGTAAAAAATTATCGATGAGACGTAAAACAAACAAAATATGTATTCATGTAGTGACTGTTGATACTTAGTGCCTGTTGATATTCACTGAATTTTAATACTTAGTAACAGTAAACATTCATTAATTTTACTCACGGTAAATACTCAGTGAATATAAATACACTAATGAACGCTCAGTAGAAAAGAAGTGTTATGCTTTTGGTACTTATCGTCACTGTTGCAAACAATCACTAACAAGATTAGTACATACAAGTACAAGGGCGAAGCAAGCGATACGGTTGGTACGTACATGTACCAATAATTTTCCAAGGTACGTTTCAGCAAGTTTAAGTTAAAAACTAATAAAAAAATGAATGCTTTACTAGTATACGAAAATGACAAAAAATTAAAGTAAACTCCATAAGAATTAGATGATCTTAGCATTTTTAAATGTGCAATGACCAAGAAAACAAACTTTTTACATAATGACTGACACATATATATATGTAGGATGTCATTATATGTTCTGAAAAGGCTCCAGAATGCACATTTTCCAAATTTTTCTGGACACCCCCCCCCCCTGCAAAAGTGCACCTTCGATGTACTTCCGCTACAGAGCAGTGCCAGTTTATGTTTCGTTGCAACACCTCTGTAGTAGACATTTTCCATAAATTGTATTGATTTATGTATGATTTCCTATAAATCAAACAGAACCATCCCACACACATTAATATTTAAATCTAGAGGATACAGCAGGTTTTCTAATCATTTATTGAACACAACCCGACTATTTTACACTTTCCTGTTCAAACAAATATTGAAAAGCATTTCAGAGAATTTAAATGATATGGATCAATAAATAGTATGAATAAATAAAATGAATATTTGCTTTTTTAAAAATCGGAAACAAAGATCTTCCAGATTTTTTTTAAAAATTCGGGTAGCATTCAATAAATTCAATAAATGAGTAGTAAAATTAATATTATCCTTAATTACCATGTACATTTGAACATGTTGTATAGTCTGCGAATCACGGCTCATTGATACTACATGTAATTAGTACTTATCCTCAGACTCACTGTACTCCATTAATCAGTACCATGCATGTACCGCCTCACGTGACGCTACCAAAGACGCACTATAATTTAAAAACACGTTTCATAAACGCACAACTTCCACCCATTCTGATTTGTAGCCATGTATCTATACTATCAAATCAACAGAGTAGAAATTTGATGTCGCTCTTATTTATTCATTCGTCACCGGACATCTGCTTATTTATGCCATCAGTGTACAGTTCCAGCTGAAGTTAAACAAGACAAAAGATAGTCATCGTCTTTGGGGAGATTTTGGGGAGAAAATGGGAGGGGGGGGGGCATCAATGATTTATAACAACAATGTATAAACACGAAATGGTGCATGTACCTTGACTTATATTTACGTAGAAATGCGCAGATGATTATGCATATGTGTACTGAGTTTTTCATCTTGGCCAATTTGAAGACAGTTTCTTTTCTTTCATATTTATTATTATATTGGACTCTTTAATATATTTGTTTGGAACCAGTTGTTATCAGTATCTCTTTGAAATTAGTATATCATATGGAATATTATATGTTATTATACTGACTATTAATTGCTTACTGTATTGTCCTTCTGAATTACATCATTGAATGATCTGCCCTTGTGGACTTGATTTGGAATAATCTTAGTCTTATATACACTGCCGTGATAACGTAACTTACTACATGAATTGCTACGTAAGAAGTGGAGCCCTAGACTATCTAAACGAAACAGTAATTATCACTATCAATCAAGGGTACCCATACAGTTGACAAGCAATGATTGTTTTTGCGTCTCATAGATATATCATACTGTTTTATTTTCTTAATTATAGCCAAAATACAGTGATAACGTAAATTAACCGAGGTATATTTTGTAGATTACTATCTAAAGGAGGGTTTTTAACTCTTTTTATAAAAATCACGTAGAAGCAAGAACAGCTTCATAATTCTGTGCATGTTTTAAATGATAAACAGAAACAATACAAATTTTAGCTACAGACTTATGCACAATTATAGATTATGGGACCATCATAAAGCAGACAATGATAGGGGAGAAGAAATCATCGGGGATGAAGATTTTGATAAAGTTTCTAGACGCCGACCTTATACAAAATGGTTGGTTGGTTAATTCGGTGATTCTATTAGTAGATAACAAATGGAATTTTTAGTGTTAGTATTTCAAAGATTCACTTGTGGGTGCAGTTTCTTGTAATTACGTTGCGGGTCTGTAATTCTACGTTACATATATTGTTGAGTTTTTTTTCTATTTGCCTATCAGATGGGATGATGGAGCGATTCAATAAGACATCGCTCTCAAT
>CAJDSM010031833.1:5216-16713 GCA_903981925.1 Ostrea lurida
TCCACGAATTAGCAAAATTTTGGTTACCCACAAACATTGGCCCCCACGAATTAAAATGATTCCACAGTATATCTATATGCAAAACTTTGATCCTCTATTGCGATCCCACCCTACCCCAGGAGGCATGATCTGAACAAACTTGAATCTACTTTTTATCAGAAAGCTTTCAGAAGATTTTTAAAGATTTTCCCTATATATTTACATGTAAAACTTTAATCCCCCCAATTGTGGCCCCACCCTACTTTGGGGTCATAATTTGAACTAACTTGAATCTCAACTATATCAGGAAGCTTTGATGTAAATTTCAGTTTTTCTGACCCAGTGGTTCTTGAGAATAAGATTTTTAAGTGATTCAAACCCTATTTTTGTATTTATCTCCCCTTTGATGGGGACATGGCCCTTCATTTGAGCAAACTTGAATCCCCTTCACCAAAGAATGAAGTTTGGTCGAAATTGGCCCAGTATAGTTCTGGAGAAAAAGTTGAAAATGTGAAAAGTTAACAGACAGATGGATGGACGACAGATAACAGATGATCAGAAAGCTTACTTGAGTTTCAACTCAAAGTGAGCTAAAAAGTTATGGTCTGTACAAAAAAATTCTATTACTAGACCTTTACATAAATGGTCAAGTTCATCAAAAATGGCACACAGCACTTTGTCTTATCATTGTATATCTACATACAAAATATAAAAAGCATATGTGAAAAGAGAAAAAAGTTATGGTCCAGATAAAAATATGCCCCCGAAATTCTATTATTTAACTTTTGCATAAAATGTCGTCACAAGGTCAGCAAAAATCTAGTCCCTATGAAAAGGTTTACTCATGCCAAGTATGAAAGTAGTACCTCTTCCAATTGAAAGACATGGCTTACATTAGAATTTTCTTCAAGTACATGTGTAGATCAAATGTCATGTAAATTTCACAAGGTCTAAAATGTTAGTATTTTTTCTTTTTTATTATATTTATCAATTTATAAAGCGCAAAATTATAGTTCTATCGCGCATGTCAATGTTTGTCCTAAAAAAACATGGTGATATCAGTACCAGTGGAAAGGTCTTGCTACAAGGAATAAAGATGTCAAATATGAAAGCTCTACCTCTTATGACGTAAAAGATATGAAAGGTTTTTTTTGAAAATTTCCAAAAATTCAATGGTCAATATCAAGGTCACAAGGTCAGGGAATCTAGTGTGGCTGGAAAGGTCTTTAATGCACATGCTAAATATGAAAGCAGTACTATTAATGATTTGAAAGATGTGGATTATCATAGAATTCTCTAAACTTAGCACAAATCACTGTAGAGGTCACTAGGTCTAAGATTTTGGTTCCAGTGGAAAGGCCTTGCCACAAGGAATACACATACCAAATCACTAATATGACCAATGTTAAAGGTTTTTTTAATATTGCCAAAAACTAGGTCAATGTCAAATCACAAGGTCAATAAATTTAGTTTTCCTGGAAAAGTTTTCTCACAAGAAATGCATGCTAACATACTAAAAATGAAAGCAGCACCTCTTATGAATTTTTAAAAAGATAAGGTTTAGGTTAGAAATTTCTAAAAAGTAGGTCAAAGGTCAATGTAAAGGTAATCAGTCAAAAGATTTTGGTATCAATCTAAAGGCCCTGCCACTAAAAATATAATAATATCTATTTATATAGTGCCCTATATGACTATAAATAATCACTCTAAAGCGCTTCACACAATAAAAATTATAAAGGATGATAATACGATAGAAGGTATGATAGCAATAAGACAGATGATTAAAAAAATGTTAGCAAAACATCAATAATATAAAGTAAAATACTAGTATCAAAATTGAAACATGCTGTGCAATAAGAAAGTTCCACACCATACAATCAAATGATACAAAATAAATATACAACTTACTGAAAATGAAACCATAAAAATTTAATCACCTATAATGCTATTATAAGATGCAAGTCTTGACGAAAGTAAGGCAGGGTATCAGGCAGAGAGTTCCAGAGTGTAGCGCAAGGTGCAGGGTATCAGGCAGAGAGTTCCAGAGTGTAGCTGCAAAGGTGCAGGGTATCAGGCAGAGAGTTCCAGAGTGTAGCTGCAAAGGTGCAGGGTATCAGGCAGAGAGTTCCAGAGTGTAGCTGCAAAGGTGCAGGTAATCAGGCAGAGAGTTCCAGAGTGTAGCTGCTGCTACATCTAAGCGCCTGTTCTCACATGTGGAGGTTCAACATCTTGGTCTAACTAATGTCAGTGAATTTGTGGATCTAAGGGAACGATTGGGTTGGTATACAGTGATCACCTCTTCCTAATATTGTAGTGCCATTTTATGACTAACTTTATATGAGTAGAGGAGAATTTTGTAGTGGATGCGCTTGTCAATAGGAAGCCAATGTAATGAAATCAGAAAAGGGGCTATGTGATCACTTCCCTTAAATTGGTACAAGTGATACTTGTAAATAGTGGAGTGGACCGAAAACCCTTGGCTTGCGAAGATGTGTTCTGTAGCTGCCGCAGTTTTGCAAGTCAGTTGTGTTGATACCGGAAAGAAGAGCATTGGCGTAGTCAAGCCCAGTTGTCACATGGGCACATACTAAGGTCTTGCATGCATCTTCTGTAATGAGTGACCTTATTCGTCCGATATTACGTAGCTGATGATAGCAAGCATAAGACACAGATAAATTTGCTTTTGCATACAAAGTGTCTTATCAAATCATACACCTAGGGTCTTCATAAATGGTGCTTCACTGATAATAGTGTTGCTGAAGTTCAAATGGTATGACGGTGAATCAGTGACTATGTGTTTCAGTGAAAAATCAATGAATTCTGTTTTTTCAGCATGCTAGTGGACATCCTCATCCATACAAGCCTCTGGGCACCTAGCAGTGTTTTGCCAGTCATCTTTAGGTCTGAAGACTAGATAGGCTTGTGTGTCATCCACATATAACAGTGAATCAGATGTAGAACATTGTTTTTCCAACAGATTTCACCAACAGATTTGGAGAAAATTGCATCGAGTCTAGGTCCTCAGACAGATCCTTGTGGTACACCACAACTGAGACAGAATTCATCAGAGAAAGTAGATACAATGGCCATTTGTTGGGTCCTCCCTGAGAGAGATGACTTAATCTTAGGGCCAAGCCAGAAATACCGAAAACAAACGCCAGAAGTCTTATCAGGATAGAATGACCAATGACATCAAAAGCCACTGAAAGATCTAACATGATGAATGCAACGCTGGAACCCACATCCAATGCTGCTACAATGTCATGGTGGACATGAAGTAAAGCTGTCTCCGTTGAATGGCAGGCACGGTATGCTGACTGTACATCATTATGGAGATGATTCAAGTCTATGTGATGATCAAAATGTTTTGCAACAATCTGGAAGTCTACCTTTTATGGGGTAAAAGATAGGATTCTTGCCACAGACAGACAGAAGGACAGACAGATGGACAGACTGATAGGCCCAAAAACTATATGCCCCAAAATCTTTGATTCTGAGGGCATAAAATAGTTATGGCTAGGACAAACTTTGTATGCAAGACGAAAGACGAATTCACACTAAAACAATATGTCCCCTATCTGGGATGGGGAGACATAAATACAATTGACACACACCACCATAATCCATACCCCATATCTAAACATACTGTGAACATATTTCATTGGACAACAAACTATAGGAGGTAGTATAGATTAAAGCTTATAAAGATGCAAGACAGAAAAAGGATACCAATAAGATGGATATGCAGGTACAATAATACTAGTTACATAGCTTGTAGTTGACCTAATAAGGCTAATATGGTTAATACATACGTGGTCAGTAAATTCCATATCATCGATATGGGGTGGTAGGAACTTACAGACCAAGTATAAACCATATTACCGGGTAGGTCATCAACAAATATATCTTACCGACTGCATTTTTTAAATAGCATTTATAAAACTTGCATTTTGATCAATCATGTACATGATACACTGTAGCCTGAAACCACTATAACATCACAAATATTTGATTTCAATATCCACATTCAGTTTATTTACCGTATAACTGGTTATTTTAGCAGTAATCTGATGTTGGCATAATTAGCTGTGGTTCTAGAAATGCTAAAAATGATTAACATTAATAAAACGTTCGACATGATGAACAAAAAGTGTTGCTTAAAAAACGATACCATTCATCCTACTTAATACATTCTAGAAAATTCCCTGAAACTAAATATAGAGTTATCTGCAATATGTATTTTCTTTAGGGACGATTTGATGTCCTGTTCTGAAATTAATTTGACAATAAAAAATCATTTTCACTACCAATTTTGTGGCCAGTTCGCACTTGTAATCGCGTCAACAGTGTTGATGCTTTTGGACAAGGGATAGAGGGAGCCAAGTGTGTAGAATTAAAAGGGCTCAACGACGAACGCCAAATAACAAGTAATAATAAATTAATCAATCAAACAAGTATATCATTACCTTATCAATGGGACCTATGCTACAATATGAGATAGATTACAGGTATTGTGTAAATGTTTGTGTACATAACATAGCGCATGATGATGAGATTTCCTGAAAGCTTTGGTTATATTTCACTGTTTCATCGTCAAATAACTGATAAATATTTTGGACCTTTTGAAAAATATTGATTGCAATATGTGACTGTTCCACCTAACTGTACCAATAAAATACAGCCTGTGGATCTTAGCATAAGACTATCTGAAATGCGAGTTTTACGATTGGTATGATTGATCTCTACATAGCAGACGGGTTGCATGAAAATCTGTCTCTGGATTGTATGAAGGCACCACATGTATGAGTGTTTGAAATCAAACCGGATATTATTGTAAATATATTTTTAAAAAGTGGCATTACTGATGCATGCAATAAATAACTGAGTGACGATGAAATGATGCGAGTTTGGGAAGGTGATAGATATGATAAAACTGTACATATACTTACAATCTTGAATAAATCTGTTTTGCTTTTCTGCATTTACATGTATTCTATTTATTCATTCTCAGTACATAGAATCGCTAAAATAATATCACACTAATATTACATCATCAGATTTAAGAGAAAATATGCTAATGTTGAAGGTCACCAAAAAAACCAGTTATACGGTATTTATTCAACCAGAGTCCTGCTGCTTTGAAGGAAAATAATTTGTCCATTAACCAAGTATAAAGACTAATGGCTACCACTGACAATGTACAGAATAAAATGGGCCTTCATGTGATTGATGTAAACCAATAATGATATTAAAAATTTGCAGGAGGTAAGATATACTTATATATCAAAACATTCATTAGAATTAGAAATGCCCATGATATTGTCAATAGCCTATTCTATTCTACAAGGTACATGTGCAGCTATAGAAATTTGGGTTTATGAGAGTTCAAAATACCTTGCAATGTACCCATTTCTATTTCATGATAGCTGCCACTAGCTTCCAAATCCTCATTTTTCCAAGAGGACGACTTCTTGCGATCACGATCTCCATCACTTTTTTCATCATCTTCATCACTCTCCTCTGAACTACTGGAAGTTTCTACCTGATCACTCAAGAAATTAGGATGTGCACTATGCTCAGCATGCCTGAGAAGCTTCTCACCTCCTGTTTGTCGTGACCTGGCTTGTTTGACGCTGTCATAAAGGGATTTCTTCTCCTGCACGCCCTCTGGTGTTTCGTAGGTACCTCCTCGTAATGTGGTGGTCTGTGGTGGTGATTGGGTGGGAGGAGGTGGAGGTTCATCTTCAGAACTGTCACTAATAAAATCATAATGTACATGTATGAGCTTACACATGTCCATTCCATCATCACAAAAACACGAGTACAGCACAATACACCCATGAAAAGCCAATCCAATTCAAATCAGTTGTTTGATCCGCTACACTGACCTGCACTAGTGTGGTGATCTACGGGAGTGGATCAAAGAATCTGATTTTGAATTTGATTGGTGTTTATTCTTTAGGTAAGGTTTAATGCACCACTTCAACATGTAGCGAACAAAGTTGTGTTATAAATCAGTATTGTTCAGTAGGAATTAGTCTTTAAAAACTGACTTTTAAAAAGAAATTGCCTGTGCTGGTTTTTGACCAGATGGGCTTAATTTTGTGATGTTTTGCATTTTCTGAAATTTTGTACGAAAGAGAATACTAGCTGTATAAAAACTTAGTGGCAAGTCTTCCAGGGAAGACATGTGTCACCTGCCTACTTCTTTTCTTTTGAAAAATTACTTCATTATTTTTAAAAAGTATCATCATGGTGGAAAAGTATATAATTATAATTTTTTTTGTCAGAATTTAGTTCTGTTCAAGATTACAGGAATGGCAATGCATTCTAACATGATGAATTAGATGAAAGATGAGATATTATGAGATGCCATTTGTGGGAGATTCTACCTGAAATATAAAAGACATATCTAATTTTAAGGTTCTCATGCAGGCCCTCAGTCAATACTTTGTGATAAATTTGTCTATGTCAAAAATATTCTAAGTTGTGTCAAACAGGAAGTGGACATGTCATGATGTGATAGTTTTGAAACTGTGTTACACGATACAGTTCTCCATTCTGATGGTCTGTGCCAAATATCAGGAAGCTGTCCTGTGTGGTTCCAGAGAAAAGTGTGACAGAAATTGTTTTGTGACAAATAAGAACAAGGTATACATAAAAAGGCCCAATAATTTTTCTCTCTATAAAATGCGTCTGAAATTAACCTTTATCATCGTTTTAAGAAAGTAAAATATATAACAGGCATACTAAGTTAACAAAATTGGAATGTTATTCCTAATTTGATAGCATTATGACATCACGAATAAAACATTTTCCCCCCTTTTTTCAAAATGAGTCTGAAAACAGTCTAATGTGATACATATTATTGCTCAGGAAAAGATGTACACATTTGTCGAGCAAAATGTAAATAATATACAATTATTGCTGTTTTTGAGGTCAATACGATGATTTAGACACCTGAGAAGTACAATATTCACCGAGCCCTTGAATATTTTACTTTGAAGGTGTTTAAATCATCGTATTGACCGATAAAGCAGCAATAATTGTTTTATTATATGATTTAGAAAACCCTTCAAGATTGTTCTTTGCTCTAAAGTTTAATGGTAAGGAGATGAATCGATCGGTCGTGGCAAGTTGACTGAGATCCAAAAAGTCAATAAAACCTAATATTTGCCTGGAGGGTCACGTGTAGGTGAATATTAGGAATTATTGACTTCTACTCAGCCAATCAGAGAGCTAGGAAATTATTCAATCTATAATATATTATAAATATTGATGTAGTTGTGTAACATTGAACATTTTCAACCCAGAGAAAACATTGTCACCGAGGCGTAGCTGAGGTTGACAATCGGTTTATTCGAGGGTGAAAATGTTCAATGTTACCCTCAACTATATGCAATATTTATTTTGTTATAACCTGATGTTATAAAAACTAACAAACAAGCCCCCTTCGTCTGTTGACGTTGAATCAAACTGTCATGAGCCTATGCTTTTCGTACATGCATTCATGGATATCGCGCTTTATCAACAAAACGCTCAAACTGACCGTCGTCTAGAGCATAGTCGCTAATCTGGCAACCGGTTAACCGCATAAATTTGACGCATGTAACAATTTTTCAGAAATGTGTACCACGTCGTCAGCAATGTTTCCCGTTGCTAGATACATCACTCCTCTGGAGGTGTTGTTTCTATGTTCAAGGGAAACAGTAATTGGTTTTGTCAATGTCTTGGTCCCAATTCAGATTTGAGTATTTTACATGAAAGTATAACAATATATACTGTGTTTCATTATACGCTCCGCGTCGGGCAATATTCCTTCCCTTGGGACCAACATAATCAATGTTGCCCTCAACCCCAGTCAATATCTGTATTGTTATATGAAAAACAAAACGAATCAACAAAATACTTTGTTATAGTCAGTAAAGAATACTTTCTATATATTCTCTAAGCCTATATAGAAAAAACACTCGATCAACATTGTCTTTATTTCAGGAAAACTGATACCCAGATTTATTTATTAACCAAAGATTAACAAAGTTTTTCTCCAGGACAACTCATATACCCTCATTTTTATTTGATAAAATGACAAAAAATGTTCTCTAAAACTTGTACCCAGAATTTTGGTTGAAATTGACAAAGTTTTTTCTCCAGAACTCGTACACAGATATTGATGGGTACAAGCTCTCCTGGAGAAGTCATACCCGGGTGCAACTTCTACCCCATTTCTTGGGTACGAGTTCTCCTGAGTACGAGTTCTCCTGAGTACGAGTTCTCCTGAGTACGAGTTCTCCTGGGTACGAGTTCTTCTGGGTACAAGTTATCCTGATACTGAGTTCTGTCTCATTGCTATAATTATCCTTCCAACTTCACTGTGAGGGGATAATCATATCTGATTGGGGTGGGGGGCATATAATGGCCCATACCACATATAGTTCTTTTCACACTTTAATACCTTTCACTGCTGCTCTCCTCTTTTGCATGTTTCAGCTTTTTGTTATCTCTAGGCCAAGTGTTCTAAAAATAAAATAAAAAAATAAGTTGAAGTGTAAAATCACTTCCTCACAAAATATTGCTACATGTACCAGGTAGAATTATTACATAAAGGACATTTACTTTGATCTTAATTAATTTTGAAGTCAAAATAAATGTTTCACGTTAAATAATGATGAAGTAAAGTTGACTGGTAAATGAGGAGCCAATATATTAATATCTTTAAATATCAATTTTTAAAAATATCAGTTGTAAATGATTTTTGAACTTCATAAAGAGAGAGTTTATACAACCTTTTCCAAAAGATTTGTATAAATTTCTTTTTTAAGTATCTTAATAAAACAATTGCTCTTACTATCTATAGACTTCTAAGTAAAATTCAAATTGCAAAAGAAGCATTTTGTATTAAGCACATGTCCCCTACTAGTCCTATGTCAGTTCATTTACGTAACATTCTGCATGAATAATTAACTGATAAGTCCCCTAAAACAAGAGGCCCATAAACCAGATTGCTCACCCGAGTCACACCTTGGCCCTACTGTTGTTCAGGAGTTGTTATTAAATTTAAAAAAGAATCCTTATCAATCTCAATTCTCAAGAAAATTTTGGCCCTATATTGTGGTCACAACCTTGCCCCAAAGGATCATGACACTTAAACATCATGGTATATACAAAATGAAAAAATCTTGCCTTATAAGAAATCTATACATAAAATATGAATACTCTATCTTAAATAGTTCAGGAGATATTGATCAGGTTAAGTTTCAAAAATCAGAAGGCATCAGAGATGCTATAGCCGAGTTGCAGGCAACATTTTCCAAGTTTTTTGTCATGAGAGTGTGACGCTATGAGCCCTTTGGCGTATTTTAATATCATAATTATAATTCACGAATTAAACACTTCTGTTCAAATGTCTTAACAGAATATTAAAGAGTAAGAAATTATAATTATCAATTGCAACACTAAATCATCTGTACAGGTGAGCCATTAGGCCTGGAGGCCTTTATGATACGGTTCGATAGACTAAACTTTGTTACAACCCCATTCTTAACAAAATGTTTCATTAGAAAGAGTTATGAATAGTGACAGGTGAGTCCATGAGACCACAGGCAATATTTGATAACAGTTAGATAGATGTAGTAAAATTAACAACTTTTGTTTAATGTCTTAACAAATGTTTTCGAGTAAAGAGTTATGAATAGTGACATTAAATCTCCACAGGTGAGCCATAGGCCTGTGGGTTAATTTTGATACGTTAGATAGACCTAGTAAAACTAAACAACTTTTGTTATAATGCTTAACAAAATGTTTTTTGAGTAAAGAGTCTATTGATAGTGACATAGTACAGGTGAGCCACGAGGCCCGCAGGCCTATACCTTGATACGGTAAGATAGATTTAGTAAAACTAAACAACTTTTGTTATATATATCTTAACAAAATGTTTTCGAGTAAAGAGTTATGAATAGTGACTTTAAAACGCCCGTACAGGTGAGCCATAAGGCCTGTGGGTTATATTTTGATACGGTTAGATAAACCTAGTAAAACTAAACAACTTTTGTTCTACATGTCTTAACACAATGTTTTCAAGTAAAGAGTTATGAATAGTGACATTAAATCGTTTGTACAGGTGAGCCATGAGGCCCACGGGCCTATATCTTGATACGGTAAGATAGATTTAGTAAAACTAAACAACTTTTGCTATAAATATCTTAAGAAAATGTTTTTGAGCAAAGAGTTATGAATATTGACATTAAATCGTCCGTACAGGTGAGCCATGAGGCCCGTAGGCCTTGGACGGATTTTTCTGAAAATCAATAGGGTTCCAACCCATTTGATATACAACAAGATTTCCAAGTTTCATTTGAATCAGAAGTAGCGTTTTGGAGTAATCGTCTGGAAACCTCAGATTTTTAGATTTTTTCGAAGTTTTTTGGTCATTGTGACCTTGACCTTGATTGGATTTTTCCAAAAATTAATAGGTTCTTTCTCACTTGATATGTAACAATATCTGAAGTTTCAATTGAATCAGATGTAAACTTTTGAAGTTATAGTCCGGAAACCTCATATTTTCAGATTTTTGCGGAGTTTTTCGGTCCCTGTAACCTTGACCTTAGATGGATTTTACCGAGAAAAAAAAATCAAAAGGGTTCTCTCTCACATGATATGCAACAATATCCCAAAGTTTCAATTGAATCAGACATAAACTTTTGAAGTTATCGTCTAGAAACCTCATGTTTTCAGATCTTGGTGGAGTGACCTTGACCTTGGACGGATTTGTCCGAAAATCAATAGGGTTCTCTCTCATGTGATATGTAACAATATTCAAAAGTTTCACCTAATTGTTGAGGCCCACCCACCCGCCTGTCCGCCATCATCAAACCAATAGCCGAGTGCAACTCGTTGCTACTCGGTTAAAAAGTAGGTCAAGATTTTATCAAACTTGAATCTGCAATATGTCAGGAAGCTTTCATTTTTTAAACTTTTCTGGCCCAGTCGTTCTTGAGAATAGTGTTAAATGACCCTATTTTTGCATTTTCTTGATTTTCTTCCCTTTCAATGGGGCATATTCTTCTTTTGAACTTTAAATTACCCTGTTTTTGTTTTTTCTTGATTTTCTCTCCTTTTAAGGGGGCATATTCCTTCTTTTGAATGAACTTGAATCCCATTCACTCAAAAATGCTTTAAATATTGCAAATTTAATTAAAATTGGTCCAGCAATAAAAGAAAAGTCAAAAATACCAAAAGTTCACAGACAGGTGGATGGACAGACAGACGACAGACAAAATGTTATCAGACTTCAGCTAGTTTTCTAAGTCCAAAGGTCATAACTCAGCAAAAAATAAATGGACTAGAACAAATTCAAACTTGACCTGTAATTTGTCATTGTAAAGCAATGTATATCTGGCAAAAAAAAGTGCAGAAAGACTGACAGAGAAGCTGAAAGACAGAAAGCATGTAAAGTCTTCTGCTCTGCCAATAGGGGAACTAATAAATTAAGCAGTATTAAATCAAACTAGATGTGTCA
>CAJDSM010031836.1:1876-22273 GCA_903981925.1 Ostrea lurida
TTCAATAAAATATCCAAGTACGAATGCATCTCATTTACTTGCAAATTTGAAAAAGTGTTGTTCGACTTAAAATATAAATAAAATCTCCATTGCAGCTTTCTAAAGGAACCTGTGGTAGATCGCCTAGACGAGATATTAGAGAATGTCAAACTGCGATATGCAAAGGAAAAGTTCCACAAAGTCAGTGAGATTCCTATAATGAGTTACGAGGAGCTGTGTGTAGACCTGGAATGCGGGTGAGAGAGTGACACCTATTTCGCCAGTATTTCCAAATAAGGTGCTATTAGTTACATGTACATGTACATGACCCTGAGACGGATAACCAAAGCAAGAGTAGTATAGACATTTCCTCTGTTACAGTGCGTCGCTATCTGGGTAGAACTGAAATTGTTGTTTTATGTTTGATTCTGTTTGAATGCAAATTATGAATGCTTGTGTTTAACTGGAATACATGTGCATGTACAACATTGTTTATACTCTTATATGTACATGTTGTTTTAGAATGAAATCCATTTTTATACTATATTCAGGGATTTAAAAGATTTCGTATTTGAAATTTTTTTTATTATCTTTTTTTTTAACAAACATATTTTGTGTGTCATTGATCATTCTTTTGAGGTATTTGATCGAAAAATGGTTTTCGTACATATTACCGATTTTGTTGTGAGTTATTTTCCATTTAAAAGATGATACAACTAAGCTAATTATATGTAATTTAATTATAATCCATTATTGCAGTATTGTCCCCAATAGGCATTTATGTTGTTTATTCATTTTTTTTCTTTACAACTTCTTGTTCTACAAAGTCACTGTGTTCTGATTGGCTAACCATTTGATACAGTCACTGTCATTCTTATCAAAGCATGTATATCAATAATCCTAATAAAATTTCAATGAGTGTTTTTACTAAAATTATTAACTCGTAAACTTTACAAATGTAAACATACATTGTTGAAGATAAACCTGCAGTTTTTGCTTAATATTTGCCTAATGCAGAACGTATTTTAGTCATTCCTCATCTCTGACATCAGGCCCCAAGACCATAAACTGAGAATAGACTCAAGTCTGAGAACAGTCTCAAATCCCCCTTTTCTGGAGGCCAGGTTTTGCCAAATCTCTGTCCAATTGATCATCTACAGAGCAGAATGTTCATCAAATGATTGATTCACAACACATCAGCTCTGGTGGATTTATACCAACACCCTCACTGGCCTCCGATTCATTAGCTCAACAACAGTACAAGCGACTCAGTCTTGATTACTTCATCCGTGTACTTTGAGCTTTTGGCCTGAAGATTCCGTCATTAATTGACAGTCTGCGGTATAGAGAGTCACGTGGCAATGCACTTTTCAGGACACTGACGGAGTGGAACTTATTTTCTCAATCAGTCAGGGACGTACTATATCACATGTTCAACATTAGTTCTCAAATACATTTCACAATTAATAGTATATAGTCGTATCTGTATTGTATGGGAAATTGCTTACAAAAACTAAACAAGATGCATGTATTTACGAAACACTACGACCATCAAAGATTGTTATACAGAGTTTGTGTACAAAATTTGTGAACTCTGCCATAAATAGTTAGATGGACTATGATCAAATTCCAAGGTCAAATTCACGTCAAAAACAGTATACCTACCAAAAGAATATCACAAGGCGGGAGCTATAGAGTAATCAGCTTTTCCGTCAGTCCGTTCGAAACAGTTTTCGCGTGATAACATCAAAGAGGCTTGCATCACATTAAATATGAACTTAGGCATGCAAATATACCTTGAGGTCACTCCCTTTCGAGTTTTGGAACTTTTCGATTTCACGTTCAGATATATGGAAACTTTTTTCTTGAAAACAGTACGAGCGTTTTCAGTTTTCGCACTAATAACTGTAAAACACTTTTCACTAATCAGACACCCACAGAATCTGTATATTATCTGCTTCATATTTGGATATTTTACATAACATTGACTCTAAGCAGATTACAACCTAACACTATATATGATAAGGCGTGATGACATTAAACTTGCAATCTCAACCATTCCCTTTTCACTACTGTCAGTAAGTATACCACTATACACCCGGTTAATGGTGTGTATACTCTCCCAAGTAATTGATAGACTAACCGCAAGAGCATGTATGCGTAATGAGGACTTTTTAAACGAGCCAACTCACTAAACCAAAAAGTTATCATGCAGGTTATAACAATCTCGTTTAAAGTCATCATTTCGCAAATTCTACGGTCTATAAGACCATCAAATATTACCAAATTACTCATAAATTCATAATTGCTGCTTTGTTTCAACCCATTTGTTAGACTATATCATTTCTACTAATTTAATAAGGTATTCGCTTTATATTATTCGACTAAGGCTCACGACGGTCGTGACCGTCAGCAGAGAGCTACTCCTCCATGGCACCTATCTGCCTTCGCTTTTGTCGGAGTCTGTTACCCTACTCTACGAACCTTTGCATGTATTTTTTTTTTTTATTATGATTACGTTTGACACAATTTTAACTTCCTCCGCCTTTTGTAATTGAAATTTTAGAAAGTAGAATTATCATCATCCATAAGAGCAACTCCCTTTCAATTTAAAAATTTCCGAGTTATGGAACTTATTTATAAACAAAAAAAAAAAAAGGTGGGATGTTACCTCAAAAATGTTGCAAGAAACTTATATGACAGTTTATGAGATTTAGTTCCTTACACCCTCGCAACTTGTTGTGGAAACAGCACTGCAGCGAGTCCATGCGACTGTGTGTTGTATGTGTGTTTGTGTATGGAACTCTGTGAACAAGATAGAAGCAAGGGTATTCATCAGAGGATCATCAAACCTTGCACACGTTTCCCATGGAGAGAGGATGTACTGATTTTCAAGGTCATGATTCACAGGTCAAGGTCACTTATTGACTATTGCGAAAAATCTTGTGAACATGATAGAAGCAATGACATTCATCAGAGGATCACTAAACCTTCCATAAATGTTACCTATGGAGAGAGAACGAATCATGTTGATTGACAAGGTCAAGGGTCAAAAGCTAAGGTCACCTAAAATCATGTGAACAAGGTAGAAGACACAGCATCCATCAGAGGATCATCAAACCTTCCACAAATGTTTCCCATGGAGAAAGTATGAAATCTACTGATTTTTAAGGTCATTGATCAAAGGTCAAGGTCACTATTTTGACTATTCCTTAAAAGAATTATCTTGCGAACGTGATGTAGCAAGGTTAATCATCAAGGGATCACTAAACTTCTACAAATATTGTCAAAGGTCAAAGATCAGAGTCAATATATATTGATTAATGCCTAAATGTTTTGTAAATTAGAGGCCTAAGAGGGAACATATTTGATGGGTCAACCAGCGGGGCCCTCTGTGATGTTGCCACATCACGTTTTTTCTAGTTCAATCTAAGATTAAGCTTGTTTTAACCTATCAAGTATAGGGATATCATACATGCATGTGGCAGAGATTTTGATTTTCTTAATTTTTTTAAATTAGATTTTGTAAAGTTACTGAAGTTAATACGTTTTAAGGAAATATTACAAACTCGGTATTTACATGACAGTGGCTAATCAATGTCATGTAATTTTGATCCGTCTCAAGTTGGCAGGTTCTATTGGAAACATAATTTTATTATATGAATGTAATTGGGTTTTAAGACAACCAAGGAAATCATCAGAATTGCTTATCAAAATTGATAGGTGAGGAAGTTATTAATTTGTTTTGACAAATCGTTGACGGATCTGCCAGATACATGTATTTTATACTTCTCTATAGATACATACGAATCAATGCAAAACTATCTATAATTGTGTGTAATAACTATATTAATCAATACAATCAATCAAAATATCGCGGACCGGAGCGCCTAATGTTAATTATAGCTGCAATGTGTTCCCTAGTAAGAGACCTAAAAAGTGTAGGGTCCACCAGAATCTTAATTAGTTCATCCATGTACTTTTCAACAAAATTAGACAGTCTTTCATTTCACGAGTTTTACTTTTCTTTTTCATTTATTTTCAATATTTTGATTATTTAACTGTGACACTAAATGTTTTCGCTAATACTCGTAAACTTTACGAAACAAACAACGTTGAAGATAATTACACTTGGAAATAATAAAATGGTGCAGTTTTTGATGAACATTTTCATGCAGAACTTCGTGTCCTTCCTCATTTATGACATCAGGCTTTGTTATCACGTGCATCCAGACAATTTCTTGATCTGCCCAATCCTTTGCAGAGCAGATAATTGAATCGTGCAGCACATCAGCTCTGTACATAGCGGTTATGCGGCTATACAATGTGAATTTCTTTATTCATTGTAATAACCAATACCTTAATTCAGATTCACTAGCTCAGCAACAATACAGGCGATTCTGTCTTGAATACTTCGTCCGTGTACTTGGAGCTTGTGACCTGAAGAATCCGTCATTGATTATAATTATTAATTGACCGTCTATTTGTTGGTTTTTATTTAGAAAGTCGTACACCAGGCAATGCACTTTTCAGGATACTGACCAAGTCGAACTTATTTTCTCAATTAGTCAGGGACTTACTATACATGCTCAACATTCCTCTTTATGTACATGTATAAATTAATACAGTCTTGTAAAGTACAAGGTAGTAGGATATGCAAACAGACATCTTTTAAGTTTGTAGGGAATGTTGCTTATATTATACAAATAAACGCCATGACCAACATTATTTTTTATACAGCGTAGGAGTAGGCCCACAAAGGGTGAAAATCGACCTTGTGAAATGGTAAAAAAAATATCTAGAATGAAATTTCAACCAATTTTTGCATAAACGATAGTCTATGTACATGTATGAAAGTTTATCAGGGTGGTAAACATTTTGGAGTTTTACATTGGTACACTTGTGTATCTGCCTCGGAGATCTAGTATACTGCCTAAAACATCAAGGAAGATCACGAAATAGCAAGCATTTGCTTTTAAAAAATCACCACAATTTTGTGATGAAAAGTAATCTTCTCTTTTTTTTTGCATTGGGGCTTAATCCAGTCACTCAATCTTCTCAGCATTGTTTGCCATTGTTTGTCATAGGTTAACATGATGTGGTGACCCGGACCGCTATATGATGTTATCCAAGAAGGAGAAACGGTCGGGAGGGGGAGATTAGGGGATGGGGCAAGAGACGAGGATGGGAAAGTAAATAGGGGGAAATTAAGAAAGAAAGCGTGAAAACGGGGTTTTAACACAATAAGTAAGTGACTAAGCGAACGTGTGTATAGTACTCATATGATACTCCTACTCCTAATGTTTAAATAACATCATGTATGTTTGCATTAGGATACACGGTGGTACTTGCAAATGTCTCATGTTGTGTACTTAAAATCTTTGTTTAAACATAGTACATTCTGGATTTTATTTATTTTATCTCCCCCCCCCCCCCCGGCCCACCCCCGATTACTAATTTAACATAATTTGTAAAACTGTCATATGTATTAGATCAGCAATGATATATGTTCTATGCCCAAGAGGACCGCTTTTTGGAATATACTAGGTCTATATGCGCCAATTTCGCTTGGATTGTGTCAAAACCCTGTGGGGGAGGAGAGGAAAGGGAAACAGAAAAGGTGCAATCCCATCAAATTTGCATGATTTTTTTTTTTAAGGGGGGGGTACTTTCAAAATAGGGTGGGAGTCCATCATTAAAATGCGTTCTTCATACTCTTTTTAGCAAATTTTCTAACAAAAAAAAAAAGGGGGAAGAAGGTCTGACCCCCCCCCCCCTTCCATATATTAATCCGCCTCTGCATGTTGACTAGAGATAAGAATTGGTCAACGTACGAAGTGATTTGAACCGGTGTAGTTTCGCTTTCAGTTTGAAATGAACATCGTGATAATCAACTTTTCACAAAAAGCTAAATTATTGTCATGTGCTGGTTAAGGGAGTTATATCGGTGAAATATCGTGCTGCTTTATAATGGGACGTTTTAGTGCTTAGAAATGTTAAAGAATTGTCAAAATTTGTACAAAACGACAAAAACCTTATGTAACTTGAATTTCCTCCAGTTACAGTCAAGCAGCATATATTCTAAAAGGTAACTATATTTGGTACGAGTTATGAATGAAAGAAATTATAAAAATCTATGATTTACTGAATACTTATGTTGATTGAAATAGTATTTTTCTAAATGGACAAAAGATATTAAATATGTTTATTTTTAACTTTGTACATGCATGTATTATGATGTTGAATCTGATCAGATTTTGAAAGCCCCAGGAATTTCAATTATTCCAGAGTAGACGTAACCTGTATACAGAATAAATTTTGCCCCGAATTTATTTTTGCCTTTATCATAAATATCACAAATTGGTGAATCCAAAAACTAAGAAATTAAAGGGGGGGGGACCCGAACTTCGGCCATATTCAAAAGTACATAAAATCATTTTCCAATGCACCCGAGTAAAGATAACAGGGGATAAAATTCTCCAGTGTACATCAAACTCATCGGCCAGACATTCTGCACTATAATTCCTGTTTCTATGAGCTCAAGGAGAAATTTGTATTTCTATAACAGAACATATTTCAGTTAGTTTTACTTCTTACTTTTTCAGGATCAAGTGGAGTAGAAGGAGATTTTACAGTACAAAAAATAGGAAAGCAGAGGTCTGGCAGATTAATACAATTTCTTAATTACCATTCACATCAATGAACTTTTGTTTGTTTGTTTTAATGAACTATTGTTTGTTTGTTTATAAATATATATTGTATTTTGTTTTATGTGTGCGACATTCAAGAATGTTTCACTCATTACCATCTACAGGTGAACTGTCACAAATTTGGACTTTTGCATGACACTCGGGGGGTCATTTCAGTGCCAGTCCTCTATTATACAAACACTTATTTTAACACTGAAGACCCATTTGTAATGTGGTATTTAAAAAAACCGAAACTTTCACTTCTAGTCATTAGTGGGCATTTGGCTAAGATACAGTCACCATTTTCATGAAATGTCTTTGATGATTTGATTTGGGGCTTCAGGGTTCAAGAATTGAACCTGGGCCTAATTTCATTTTAAAGTCAGAAATCAGAGAAAGAAACTTTTTGCTTTTTAGAGGATAAACTTATAGGGTAAAGGACAGTAATTTCGGACGGTTTGGTTCAATGCGCAAGTCATTCTTGCTCTACCGACTACCAGCTCCTCGTGCTACTGGTTACGATGCGATTCCGATTGACGGCCCACTTTAGGACTCGACAAATCTAGAGAATTCCGAAATATGACATCATTCTATGGAACAACAAAAGGAAAAACAAAGCAAGGCAATGTCCGCTAAATTCGGACAGTCGGTCAGTAAATTTGGACAGTTTTTTTCATAGTTATTGTACATTTTTATAGCATATCTTTGCCACCGCAACTCAGGTTTATTTTTCTGAGTTTTATTCAATGCTGAACACGAGGGAGAAAAATTAAAATGTTTTAATTATAAGAGATACCGGTATTGAGATCTTTTCATTGGCAACTGAGTAAAGAGGTCGACATTTATCTTAATCATGGTTTTGGTGTATATTTATTTTCAACTTCCATACATGAACACTCTTACCCTTAACAAACACAAACCGATATTTATCAGAAAATTCTGAAACGTACTTGTACATATCTCACAAGTTTCCATGGAATAATTTGTTCACACTCATATGGGTGTCCATATTTAGATTCTCACAGGAAATTTCTGTCTGGTAAATTCGGACACCATTTAAAATGCATTTTATTTATTATTCCGAGTCGAACTTACTGTTTGTATGTTTTCAAAACACATTTTTATATGTCTAATTCATCTTAAAACATTTTTTAACATGTTAAATAATTTAGTTGTCGCAAATATGATAATTACTAAGACTCTGATGAGTTGCCAAATTTCCCAGGCTCGTAGCTTTTGATGGAAAAGACTGATATGGTGGTCATTACGAAAAAATAATATTTACTGGTATCCGAATGAGTCTGTTTCAAGATTTTCTTATTCTTTGTAAACAAAGGAACAAAATACATAATAACAACCGGCATCGTGATAGAAGGACTGAAAATTTTATTCAAGGCTTAGAAATATTTCATCCGAATTTGTCGGCCGTCTGAAATTACCGTCCTTTCCCCTAGAGGTAGATTGAAAGGCACAAAACCAGATTTAGAAAGAATGCTGCCTAATAAAGCTATGGTAGTCAGACTTGATACACAATTATTATATAGAAGGGTTGTAGAATGGTAAGTAGCTGTGTCAAACCTATGATCTTTATGGTTAGAGGAAGATGTCTATTATTTCTGAAGGTCAAGGTTATACATATTAAAGAAAAACAGTACTAAGGCTCAGATTATTAGACTTTGTGTACATGTTCTCCCCATGCTGATGATGCTAAGTTATAATTTGCTTCTTGCCTTATGAATGGTAAACTCTTTTAGTGGGAAGTTTTGATATCTTATTAAAACAAGGCCATCTTGGGACTAGAATGTCATTGATAGTCTCCAAAATCAAAAAAGTGTCCAAAAACCTCGCTGTCAGAGCCATTGACGAAAGATTGATTTTCTATCTGCTCCTTCCTTTGATAGCCGCTGCATTACTGTATATACTGTATAGGTGTAGTTTGCAGTGAGAGCACTGCCCTTGTTATGTGATGTAAAGCTAGTCATTTTGATATTAACCAACAAACATGACTTTATAATCTAACACCTCTTTAATCACTTAGTTAAGACCATAGCCAATGGGACTTATACAATTATTTCAGAATATCGACCTCACACACTTTCCACCAGAGAGAATTAGGAATTTCTGCATTATTGCTCATGTGGACCATGGGAAGAGTACCTTGGCTGACCGTATGCTGGAAATCACAGGTGCATGATTATTCTTAATTATTCTTACATCAACATGCTTGTATTAACAAGACCAGGAAATAGATCCTTTCTAACTGATGTTTTTGTCACATTACGGTAGGTGTGATTCCTGAGAACCAGAAGAATGAGCAGGTGTTGGACAAGCTGCAGGTGGAGAGAGAGCGGGGAATCACCGTCAAGGCTCAGTCTGCTAGTCTCTTCTATGATGTGGATGGCACAACGTACCTCCTTAATCTCGTGGACACTCCAGTAATAATAAATATCAAATACATGTATTGTAAACTGAAAATAGCAAAATCAAAACACAATGGTCCATATACTATCTACAGATACAAAAGGAAGAACAGTGTGGTGTATATATATGTATGCGAATGCATATTACAATATAAAGTTTCAGAATAATTTTGATATACTGTGGAATCATATTAATTCGTGGGGGTCAATGTTCGTGGGTTAGCAAAATTTTGCTGGTTCGTTTGGACGTAATTTCGTGGGAAATTCATAAATATTAATGAAGGCCATAATATTTATAAAGATTATGAAGGACATTATATTTATAAAGATTAAAAGGAAAATAAAACATGTTCGTGGGGACGTAAATTCGTGGGTAAGGGTGACCCACGAAATCCACGAATATTGGTCCCCCACAAACAATGATGATTCCACAGTTTACTAATAATATATCATGTATAATTTGAAATTAGGCGTGCATTAATTCAGTTGTATTTTAAAAAGTGTATCACATGGAAAAACTAAATTATAAATCTAAATCAAACTTTACTCATGTTGTCCTGTTGTGACAATGGAATGTATGGTATGTTTCAGAACCTAATATTATGAGCCGTATTTAACCATTATCTAAGTGAATGTGTATGAATTTATTCTAGGGCCATGTAGATTTCAGCTATGAGGTCTCGAGATCCCTGTCTGCTTGTCAAGGGGTAATCCTTCTGGTCGATGCCAATCAGGTGACTACCTGCTGTTATCAGTATTGAGTATTATAAAACATGGAACACATTGCATTTTTTTAGAAACAATAGCATCAGATACAGTGTATGAGCAAAGTACATTGAATTGATAGAAGAAATAATGATCATATTTGGATATTGTTCTTAGTAGTGGAGAATATACACTGTGTCTTTTTGTAATATAGAAATTATTTTCACCTTTTCAAAATTCTTCACCTCTGAGATGTCATCATGTGGGGGATTCTCTGTATGAAATGTGTAGATATGATGGATGAAAATGTACTTTTTAGCTCACCTGACCGAACGGTTCAAGTGAGCTATTCTGATCGCCTTTTGTCCGTCGTCTGTCCGTCCGTCGTCGGTCGTCCGTCTGTCCGTTAACTTTTCACATTTCGACTTCTTCTCAAAGAACCGCTGGGCCAAATTCAACCAAACTTGGTACACATCATCCTTGGGTAAAGGGCTTCAAGTTTGTTCAAATGAAGGACCAGGCCCCTTCAAGGGGAGATAATCACGAAAATGCAAAAATAGGGGGTATCATTTAAAAAATCTTCTTCTCAAGAACCACTGGGCCAGGAAAGCTGAAATTTATATGGAAGCTTCATGATATAGAGGAGATTTAAGTTTGTTCAAATCATGACCCCCGGGGGTACGATGGGGCCACAATAGGGGGTCAAAGTTTTACATATGATTATATAGGAAAAATCTTTAAAAATCTTCTTCTCAAGAACCGCTGGACCAGGAAAGCTGAAATTTATATGGAAGCTTCCTGATATAGAGGAGCTTCAAGTTTGTTCAAATCATGACCCAGGGGGTACGATGGGGCCACAATAGGGGGTCAAAATTTACATATGATTATATAGGGAAAATCTCTTAAAAATCTTCTTCTCAAGAACCACTGGGTCAGGAAAGCTGAAATTTATATGGAAGCTTCCTGATATAGAGGAGATTCAAGTTTGTTCAAATCATGACCCCGGGGGTACGATGGGGCCACTATAGGGGTCAAAGTTTTACATATGATTATATAGGGAAAATCTTTAAAAATTTCTTCTCAAGAACCACTGGGCCAGGAAAGCTGAGATTTATATGGAATCTTCCTGATATAGAGGAGATTCAAGTTTGTTCGAATCATGACCCCCGGGGGTACGATGGGGCCACATAGGGGATCAAAGTTTTAACTATAGATTATATAGGGAAAATCTTTAAAAATCTTCTTCTCAAGAACCAACTGGGCCAGGAAAGCTGAAATTTATATGGAAGCTTTCTGATATAGAGGAGATTCAAGTTTGTTCAAATCATGACCCCGGGGGTACGATGGGGCCACTATAGGGGGTCAAATTTTACATATGTTTATATAGGAAAAATCTTTAAAATTATTCTTTCAAGAACCACTGGGCCAGGAAAGCTGAAATTTATATGGAAGCTTCCTGATATAGAGGAGATTCAAGTTTGTTCAAATCATGACCCCCGGGGTACGATGGGGCCACAATAGGGGGTCAAAGTTTTATATATGATTATGTAAGAAAAATCTTTAAAATCTTCATCTCAAGAACCACTGGGCCAGGAAAGCTGAAATTTATATGGAAGCTTCCTGATATGTGGAAATTCAAGTTTGTTCAAATCATGACCCCGGGGTACGATGGGGCCACAATAGGGGTCAAAGTTTATATTGATTAATGTAAGAAAAAATCTTTTAAAAATCTTCTTCTCAAGAACCACTGGGCCAGGAAAGCTGAAATTTATATGGAAGCTTTCTGATATAGAGGAGATTCAAGTTTGTTCAAATCATGACCCCCCGGGGGTACGATGGGGCCACTATAGGGGGTCAAAGTTTTACATATGATTTATATGAAAAATCTTTAAAATTATTCTTCTCAAGAACCACTGGGCCAGGAAAGCTGAAATTATATGGAAGCTTCCTGATATAGAGGAGATTCAAGTTTGTTCAAATCATGACCCCCGGGGTACGATGGGGCCACAATAGGGGTCAAAGTTTATATATGATTATGTAAGAAAATCTTTAAAAATCTTCTTCTCAAGAACCACTGGCCAGGAAGCTGAAATTTATATGGAATCCTCCTGATATAGAGGAGATTCAAGTTTGTTCAAATCATGACCCACGGGGGTACGATGGGGCCACAATAGGGGGTCAAGTTTTACATATGATTATATAGGAAAATCTTTAAAAATCTTCTTCTCAAGAACCACTGGGCCAGGAAAGCTGAAATTTATATGGAAGCTTTCTGATATAGTGGAGATTCAAGTTTATTCAAATCATGACCCCCGGGGTACGATGGGGCCACAATAGGGGATCAAAGTTTTACATAGATTATATAGGGAAAATCTTTAAAAATCTTCTTCTCAGAACCACTGGGCCATAAAAACTGAAATTCATATGACAACTTCTGATATAGAGGAGATTCAAGTTTGTTCAAATCATGACCCCAGGGGTACGATGGGCCCAATAGGGGATCAAAGTTTTACACATGATTATAGGGAAATCTTTAAAAATCTTCTTCTCAAGAACACTCACCAGGAAAGCTGAAATTTATATGAAAGCTTCATGATAGTGGAAATTCAAGTTTGTACAAATCATGACCCAGGGGTATGGTGGGGCCACAATAGGGGATCAAAATTTTACATTTGAATATATATTTAAAAAATTTTCCCAAGACCAAAAGACAACATTTACCTTATTTAAAGCTTCCTGATATAGAGTGCGAGGCCAAGGTCAGTCAGGTGAGCGATGTGGCCCATGGGCCTCTTGTCATTGTTACTTCAGGGAGTGCAGGCGCAAACAGTGGCCAACATGTACCTAGCAATAGAAGCGGGATTAGAGCTCATACCAGTTTTAAACAAGATTGACTTAAAGGGAGCTAACCCAGAGCTGGTTTCTGAACAAATTCAGGCTCTGTATCCTGTCACAGATGAGGAAATTCTTAAGGTTTGTGACATAATTTCCCATTTTCGTTTATTTTCTCAATGTTTCCTAACTATACTATAATGGATGATTTTGTTGTTGGAGATGTTTGGCAGACTTTTCTTGTAAAGTAAGTTTGGAAAGTCGATGTTTTGATTTTTGGCAGCTTCATATTTAGGCAATGATGATTCCATTTGATTTACATTAATGCATGTGGTAAAACTTTTATTTTGAACAATATTTCTTCATTTTCCCAAGATGCCAGCATTACCAATTGCATACATATATATGCAAGAGTATCTTCTAAATTTTATTCAGATTTCAGCAAAATTTGGAAAAGGCGTCGATGACGTTATAAAGGCTGTAGTGAAAAGAATTCCTCCGTAAGTTATGAGCTTTTTGTTGACTGACAAAATTTACATGTAATTCAGATTTGTAATGTTTACTCGCAAAAGCAGTTTGTCAAATTCAGGAGTCCTTAATATATAGAATCTTTGGCCTGGTTTATTTTTTATACAGGCCTCCAGCAGACCCACAGAAGCCTTTAAAGGCTCTGGTTTATGACTCGTGGTATGATAAGTTTAAGGGGATTATATGTAACGTAGCAGTCATGGATGGATCTGTTTGTAAAGGTGAGATCAACTGCTGCATGGCTAAAATAGGGCACGAAAAGAACTTAGAAATTTACAGCAAAAAAATAAGATTACTTTTTTAACAGGTCACAAGTGATGTTTAAACTTTCAAATCCTTTGCCTGTCTTGAACCACGGGGGTAAAGCCAGTTTTGATCCGAAACTCCTCGTAACCCAAAACAGGCTTTACCTCTGTGTTTTGAACCAATAAATTTGAGACAAATTGAATTCATTGTACTGATTGTATGAATACGGTTTATTATACTTTAACCAATGCAAGCCTACGATACATTTGTGATTGCACGCCATGTGAAGACTGCTCTTTGCTTATTTGATGTAGCTTTGTAATTGTTTCAGGTGATAAAGTAACATTCTGTCATGCTCTTAAGAGTTTTGACATTCAGGAAGTTGGACTTCTCCATCCGGAGCAAACTCCTACAAACATGCTGTAAGTATTTTCTAATCTTTCAAAAATCAAGGCTATACCCATGTGGTCTGTTGTTGAGAACTATTTTGCATGTACATATATTACTTTGTTACAATTTTTGAATTAAGAAAAGTAAATAATTCTATATACTACTAGTATTTCTAGAGCTTGGCAACATTCTGTCTATCTATCTGTCCATTTGTCTGTCTGTTTGTCATCACTTTGATTTAATGATTTACACATATTTTATTGAATAAATCAAATGGATTGGGCAACAGGCATAGCCTATATAAGCCCTCTCCCAAAACTCTCTATGGCATGAGATAACGATAATTGAGTTTCGTTGGGAAGATTTCAAACATTTATACTTTTACCCCTGGATTAGGCAGAGGGAGCTCCTTTTCCATTTTCACATTAATCAGCTTTATAGTTACAGAGTTATAGGACTTGAATACTTTGACATTAGTATCTATGGCAAGCGGTAACTTAAATTTCCTTAAGAAGATTTTCATAGAATTTAAAGCAATGGTTGAATTGGGAAGAGGAAAACTGCTTTAGATTTCCAGATTATTCAGTATTGTCATTATGGAGTAACAGGACTTAGAATTCTTTACGCCTTATAGGTCACCTAAGTATTTGTTATTAAAGAGTATCACTATCACTATCATTATGAAATCTGTTAAAAGTTTCTTATTCTCATATCTAAGTTACATGTATGTAATTGCTATTCAGCAGCAGCATAAAACAAGATGTGTTCTTCTTGAAATATGAATGCTTCCAAAAGTGCTCATACGGGTGACAGATTTTACATAATATATACCGTTGTTATTATAACACTATTTGATAACTTTGGACCAATAGTAAAAGGTCACCTAAGTGACCTTTGTGACCAAAAAATTCATTACAGAGTCCCTTCTGAATTGCCATTCTTTGTGTAATTTGTTCCTGGATATTCTACTTTGTATCCAGTCTGATTAAAGTCAAACCTCTCACTTCGCTCATTATACGGATAGTCGGATAGTCGCTCGTGGGGGGTTTGATTTTAATCAGACTGACTTTGTCTCACATCAGTACAAAGTATGCCTATGTACATGTAGGTTATCGGGACAAGTGGGGTATGTGATTGCCAATGTGAAGAGCAACACCGGAACACTGGTTGGGGACACCATGTGTCATAAATCTGCTCCAGTAGATCCGCTCCCGGGTTTTAGACCTGCCAAACCCATGGTATGTGACCCCAAAACCCCAAAAAACCAGCTTTATAATTTTCATTAAATATTCATGTAAATGATTTATTGGGTAATTTGATTGATCTATGCATATGATTTGAACTGATTATGATTTATGAAGGTCTCATTAGCATATGTTTTAATTGAGATTGATTTGTTGCAGGTATTTGCTGGAATTTATCCTGTCGACCAGTCACAGTACACAAAACTACGTGAATCTATCACCAAGCTAACATTTAACGACTCCAGTGTCAGTATGGCGCAGGATTCTAGGTAGGCAAGCAATAGAAAATGTTAATGTGGTGCTGTTCTCATGTACACCAATAATTCATATCTAAAGAACCCTGAACTGGACAGGGCAGCAGATATAGACTAATTTAATTCTCTTTATGATCTCTCCACAATTAAAATGCATTGATTATCCTATCTTATCTTCATCTTGTGAAATGAGTAGAAATTAATCTAATCCTTTTACTTTAATTTTCTAAAATACATTTTATGCACTTTGATGAATAGTATAAAGAAAATTTCATTTTAAATGGAAGTAGAGGAGCTAAAAGTATTTTGACATCATTCCTAGGATGTCATATGATGCTACTTTTGAAATATCAACTCAGTTGATAGGATATAAAAGATGTTGATCAATTTTGATTAACCAAACAAATTACGTGTTACAAGTGGAATGGAATTATAATGAAATCTGTAGTGTACATTGAATGCCATTCCTCTCTCCCTCCCCACAGTGCTGCTTTAGGAGCTGGGTGGCGTCTAGGCTTTTTAGGCCTTCTACACATGGATGTGTTTAAACAGAGACTGGAACAAGAATTTGATGCTAATCTGATTATTACAGCCCCTAATATACCATATAAAGGTTAGAGTACAATGATGAGGACCATCTTACATCACACAGAGACAATCTGGAATTAGTACATTAATCACTCTGCTTCATATTTTCTNTTACATCACACAGAGACAATCTGGAATTAGTTCTTGAATTGATAACATTAATCACTCTGCTTCATGTTTTCATTTACAATAAAGCATATTTCTTTATTGACAGTTAAGATAATAGGTGCTAAGAATATAAAGCAATACAAGGGTGAAGAAGTTGTAGTCCTCAATCCATGCAAGGTATTTATAATTTGTGTTTACAAGAATAAGTTTGGAGTGTGAACACGATTTGTGTAGATTTTAATTTGTCTACTATTCTCAGCTTCCAGATCAGGCCATTATCTCACAGTATTATGAACCAATGGTGCGAGCCACTGTCATTTATCCTGATGCTTATGTAGGAGAGGTCCAGGCTCTAATAACAGTAAGAGGGCTCGNAATGGTGCGAGCCACTGTCATTTATCCTGATATTTATGTAGGAGAGGTCCAGGCTCTGATAACGGTAAGAGGGCTCATTTAATCTATAAATATAATTCAGTGTGTTAATTGTAAAGTTTTGATTAATTAAAAAGCCTCATGTGATTGTCGAGTTTTCTATGAACTTATGTTGTTGTATGTTTGGACAGGAGAGACGGGGACGAACGGAGAATCAGACGTATCTAGATAACTCACGAGTCATGCTTAAGATCATTTTCCCTCTTAATGAGATCCTCATTGATTTCTTTGATGCACTAAAGTCTGTAACCAAGGGATACGCTAGGTAAGATGACAGAATTTTTCCATGTATCGCTCTAATCATCGTCGGATACCCATGGCTGATCTCGTCTTCTAGTCATCACCTGTAGGCAAACTTAGCAAAATATCATCATATTTAATTAATATGAGCAGATCATTCGATTGGTGCCTTTTCAGANTGTAGGCAAACTTAGCAAAATATCATCATATGTAATTAATATGAGCAGATCATTCTCAGAACTCAGAACTGTGATGGCAATTCAGCGAGTCAGAGTTTGCGTTAGGAATACATGTTGGGACTTTAATTATCCTAACCTGGTTCAACTATTCACATACTGATTGCAAACCAATCAACTCACTGATGCAATTCCCAGTTTGATAATATATCCCTGTATTGTTTCTTATTGGTATTTGATGTAAGCGCCCTATAGGACTTGCCCCTTATCATTTCGAAACAAAATTTGCATATTTTGATGGGTGTCACCATTATTGCACCATCATATACTGCATTTCACGTATCCTTAAAATTGAAGAGTTCCAAATTTACTATCAGACTATCTGATCATATGTTTATTAACTCATTCGGCCCCGCTGACGAGTATAGTCATCCTATTTTTAGTCGCCATAAGCCAGTGACGAGAATACTCATCGGGAAATCTAGTACTGTGGCCCGATGACGAGTATACTCGCACTTTTCCTGAATGTAAATCAAGCATTGATTGGTCCATACAAAGGGGGAATCCAAGGTTATGATGGGATAAACCAATAAAATGATGTTTTATAAGCTTGTGTTGTGTTTACCTCATTAAATTCATGATATAAATAGAATTAACAAAGAATTGTAAAGCGTGTTGAAATATCGATCGCAAACATGGCAGACGTTTTGAAAATGATGACAGTGGCGATGAAATTGAGGGTTTTATATTAATAGAAAAAGCGGAAAGTAATTACATAGCAATTCTTTTTGGAATTAGATGATGTGTTGGAAGCTGGGTCAGATGTACATATATCCGATATTTTGGAGTGTTCTGACCAAGAATTAGATTGCGAAAGTTGTGACGACAACTTGCACTCGTTGGAAGGAAAACCTCAAAGAAATAAAATTACCAGCATTTACTGTACCAAAACCCGGCCCTGTAAACGTTCTAGATGCTGACAATAAGGAAATAGACCTTTTCTATCCTGAATTTCAGCTTTCCAGTAGGAATTGTTCATAAAACTTGCGGACCAAACCAACATCTGAAATAATGACAAACTCTGATTTTTGCTGATTTAAAATCAGCGCTATTTTCAAATGTAAGTTAGTTAAAAAATTATATCATTGAAATTAGCAAAGACTAATCTAAAAACCTGTAAATTTGGAAAACATGTGTCCAGAAATAAAACTTTTAATGAGCCTTTGCAGCTTTGTTTTAAAATGTATTGATAATGCATCAGTAAGCTGGAGTCAGATAAAAATTTGCCTGGGGCGCAAGCATAAAATGCTAATGGGGCTTTATCTTAGAAAGGAGCTGGGGCTGAATGAGTTAACTCTGTATTTAGCAATTTGTATCCTTATAATGATTCTGAAATTTTTGCGATGTGGAATTAAAAACAGTTTAAGGAGATTTTTTTTTAAGTTTTAGTAGCTTTCTTGCTTTGTTTAAGATTGCACAATTTACATGCATGAATGGTGTAAACATACCTGCATAAGTGATGGTGACAAATGTATTAGAGATTATAAAGTACCATTAAATCTTGCAGTTTTGATTATGAAGATTACGGGTACGAAGAGACTAATTTGAGCAAGGTATGGCTGACATTTTGAAATACATGTAGTTTAAATACATAGTTTAGAAACAGTATCTTTACAAATGGAGGTGTACAGCAGTGTCTGATCCCTGTTTCAGGTTAGTTTTACCGTTAACAACGTGGAGGTGGAAGAGATGACGCTCCTCTGTCATTCCTCGAGTGCCCAGACATTGTGTCGGAAAATCTGTGCTCGACTCCAGGAAGCAATACCTCGACAACAGTTCAAAATTCAGATTAAAGGTCAAGTGAACAATAAGCACATCTGTACTGAAGTGGTGAACCCTTATAGAAAAGATGTTACCCAAAAACTGGTGAGTGATTGTTGTTGAAATAATCTCCGTAGTGATTAAATGTTAATTAGCCTAGCATTGTCTCTAAGACGTACTGTTTTACTACCAACTTTTATTTCCATGTGGCCAAATTTCCACAAGATTTGCAATGATATTGTGTAATATAGATAATTGATACTGTATTGTTTAGTATGGAGGAGATGTGACCAGGAGAAATAAACTGCTAGCCAAGCAGGCACAGGGCAAGAAGAAGATGAGGAGCCTGGGAAATGTACAAGTGCCAAAAGATGTATTTATAAAAGTTCTTACACAAAAATAAAAAAAAGTTTATTTTTAAAAGGTTTTTCTCATCTATTGAAGAGGATTTGATAATAAAAAAAAAGTTTTTATTAGTTATGAGTTTCAATTTGCTACCAATATTGATTTGAAAATACACTTTAACATGTACATGTATTTAGATAACAAAAGTTTCGCAAAGTGGGACGTATCCCCTCACAATGAGCGTCTACAAGTTTTCCTTATAAAATCCTGTAGTGACCTTGACTTTTGACCTCAAAATCAATAGGGGTCTTTCTCTCATGATAATAAACACATGTTTGTGTGAGATTACAAATGTGGCATCTACAGTGTCTACAAGCTTCATCAAGTTCTGAGGGAACCTTGACCTTCTGTCCCCCAAAATCAATAGGATTGTTCCTCCTTTGATAGCAAATGTGCATGTGACATATCAAATCATTACTGAACAAAATATGTTGCCTTTAGCCTTTTTTCTATGAAATCATACCAATGCGAATCCTTCATCTTAGTCAGGTATAGGTAGCAATCCATAGTCAAATTCAGCATAAGGAAGGGCTAGCAATTGGTATGAAACACATCAGACAGCATTTGATTTTATGACAAGTTGCATTAATGACCACTTTGTTGGACCCACAGATTTTCTCTCCATTATGTCGCAGTGTATGGGAGAGAAATCTATAAGTTCCGATAATGTAACGACCAAGAGATACATGTATGTGAAATACTGACTTTAAATGAGGCAAAAACACCTACTGTAAAACGAGAATAGTTGGCGCAAACATATTCTAGCGCAATCAGCAATGAGAACCTTTTGGCTCAAACTTATTTCAGCACAACGATACCACCTGGTTAGTAATTCACCTGGTCAGTAATGCATGCCATTTAATCCCTTTTAGCGCACAACTTAATTTAGCGCAAATTGTACATCTGCGCTAGAAGGTGCTAAAATACTGTAAAGGGGAAATGTTCGCAGTGGGTTTTATTTTCGTGCTATATTTGCGATGTATATTAACTACCGCGAATTAAAAACCACCGGCGAAGTGCTGTTCAGTGTGTTTAGGTATATGATTCTAGCTTAGAATATCTACTTTCCGCCGAATTTAAACCATCGCGAAATGCCTAAAGAAAAATCGCGAAATTTTAGCCCCGCGAAATTAAAGCCTTTTATCATTAATAGTGGCGCTAAATATTCTCGTTTTACAGTATAACGTTAACTTACAAGAGCGAGTTAAAAAGATCCACCTTGTAATTGCCTTCTAGTGTGATGCACTTAGACCAACGTTGTTCAAGTGCCATCAACCTAAAACTGAAAAAGTCGGGTTCCTTTCCATTGACCCGCTGCCCTTCACTGCTGTCACGACTTC
>CAJDSM010031837.1:5041-15607 GCA_903981925.1 Ostrea lurida
GAGAGAGATCAATAAAAAAATATTGCTAAATTCAAAATATTTAGCATGTAGTTCCGTTATTAAAGCAGGATAAATGATGGACTGTTTTTTATAGGGATTTTTTAAATGTTAGTATTTATTTGGTAATCAGGCACTATACTTGGTGGAGTTGAACAAGCACTCTTTTATTCAATATATTAATTGTTTTTTTTTATATTAATTTGGGGTAAACACTTATTTTCTTTAGATACTATATGTAGTTAATGTAACCTCTACGATGGTGTTTCAAACCGTTGGGAGTCCCCATATTGTGCAGCTAATTACAGATGGTGGATTTAATTGACTGATAATTAATAAGGGAATGTTATTGAAAATAATAAAACTGGCTAATAAATGCTGAAATTTGTTATTTAACTGATATCATTGTTTGCATGATCATGAGTGAAAAGATTTAAATCATTATTCGAATATACTTTTTGAGGATTTTAGGTCCCCCAGTAATTCTATAATCAGATTTCTTGTTGGGGTTTTTGTTTGTTTTTTTTTTTTAATATTTACCTGTCTGTGGTGGACGTGGTATTGAGAGTGGCGGAATAATTCTGGCGTTCGTTTTTTGATGGATTATCATTAGGGTTTTGTCTTCAGGTGTAGTAAATAAAAAAAAAATATATGCGAATCCTCTGGTAATATCCTTTAGCACTGATATATTCCAACCGTTTTGGTCATTTACAACATCTTTTATACCCTTAGAAGAGTTAATTGTCTTATGTTCCCAACCCCTCTTAATACTCGTGTATAGGCAGACCGGTACTGGTGTAATAGACTTAATTTATATGGTGCTCATTTGTAACCATATTAAATGACCGCTCAATATTGGTCTGGACAGGTAAATTTACTGGTCAATAAGGACGGTATAGTGGTGTTAATCAAGTACGTTTGGGCACACGCAATAAATGTTTTTACACATTCTATTTTTTTCCGCTTCCTGTAAGTTCTAAAAAGCGTTCCCTGACTCGTTGACCTCAATCCGACGCGCCATTTGGTAAGCGTACAGTTGAGATTTCCAATAGATTTGATTTTCCCAATATGAACTGCATGGAATCAAATGCGTCTGTAGTGTTTCATACATTGTTAGGTGCTTTTCACACATTGATTTGATGGGAGCTTCAATAGAGTTTAGCTGATCAGATATGGCTCAACAGCGGGTGTGACCGGTATATAGGGGATGCATTAATTCCTCATAGAACATACCACTATAGCTGGAGTAGTGGGTATGTTTGTATGCTGTTGTTATTTTGGTATATTTTGGATTACGGATTGATCAATGTAGTTATTTGGCTTTAAATTGTATTGGATAATGTTAGTTCCGTGTTTAACTGCTAAGTGATGAACGTTTGTAAATAAAAATAATTCTAGCTTTGAAAGGGGGGGGGGTTACAGCGATTATTTTTAATAGAGTGCAGGACCATTTAATTTTCATTAGCTTGGAAGGGATGGGTGAGTAACCTTAAGAAATGCGTTCTTTTCAAACTTATGACAAAGGGTAGGAGGGGGTAGATGAACGATACCCCACTTGGATACACAACGTAATATGAACATATTGGTTATTGTGCCTGGAATTCGGAATTTTATATTTGTCCGGAAACTGATGTATGTCTTACAAAAAGGTGGGGGCGTTTCCTGCCAGTTCACAGGATAGGTTAAACTATCCCCATGCATTTTGTAGTTTACTCACTTCAATTCATGGACAAGGTTTAATAGTTTTTCAGTCTTTTTTAACTTTATGTGTAATAGCAATGCTTAGTTAGAATGCTTTGCATATTCTGTTATTTGCATCCATTGATGCCCGTGGTTTAATTCTATTTATGATGTTAGTATTTTGCTGCTATTATTCTGTGTAAATGGGACATGCCTGCTTATTTATGAAGGCGCTTCTATAGTAATTGGATTTCACGTGTTCATAATGATAAAGTGCTTTGTAAATTGCTCCAAGTTTTTAATTTTTTAAGGTGTAAGATACATTTGAGGATTTTAATCTAGTATCAATCATAATATATATACGGCTACATGATTTTCATCCACAGATGGCGCATATTTGGAATTATGTCTTTAGTGATGCTCAACGAATGTTTGAAATTCATCCGAAATGAAAAGTAAAGATTGGAAAGTGAAATGTAGTGCCAAAAGATTGGGCAAAATTTGAAGGACAAGCTAAATGCCCTGAGGGAGATTCGGAACAACCCCCCCCCCCTATCTGGGATGTTTGTGTAATCAGACATATACTGTATTACCCAAAAAAAAAAAAAACAAATTGACACGCAACATATTTTCTTTGATATTTGGGTCAAGGAATGTAGATAGCTTGGTGAAAGGTGCAGCCGTATAATTGTTTGAGAGCTCTAGAAAAGGAGAACTATCACCGTTGTCGTTACTTCATTGTCTGATCTTTCAGTATTAAATACGTTTGAGTTTAAAAGGAGTGACTAAGTAGATTAAATGCGCGTAATATGTAGGAGCATTAAAACGTAGCATATTTAAACAGAGGAAATTCTAATAGAGAAATATAAGACATTGTGTTGAAACTTGACCGATTGTATGTCTAGGATAAAGTGAAATAATACTAAAACATGATTATGTTATTTGGGAATACTTTGTACCATCTATTTTGTTGTTTTATTATTTTTCTGCTGATGTCGGATCGTGTGCGTTGGAATGTGGTCGATTCAGGTTATTCTATTATATACGAATAAGTTACTCGATGAGGCAAAGAGGATTGACTGTTATATACATATAAAGAGAACACATAGGTAATATTGATACACGAATGCATATATACTGTATTTACTTTCGGTTTGATTATACCCTTGATTTCACCCGGAGGAGGGGGTTTGCATGGCTGCGAAGGCCAGCTGCTATTGGGGTGTCTGGTGCTCCCACATAGGTTATATATGTATTTTGTCCTTTATTTCCTCGGAATAGAATGTCGATTTTCATGTGTTAAATTACGGACATGACTGCCGTTCCCAATTCATGTAAGCAGGCAAATTTTATGTAGGACAATTGGATTTAATTCAATCTTTTATTTTTTTTTTTTTTGTCTTTTTTTTTATCTATTCTTGTTTGAGGGCTTTTCATAATTTTATAATTTTTGGATAGTATAGGTCTTTTGTATTATGTGTGTATTATGTTGTTTGCATCTAGTGAACAATGGATGCGAGATCGAGTAATTCCCGGATTTGGAAGGAGACAGTAGTTGTGTTTAAATGGAGCATAAAGATTAATTGAAGGAATATTGTTAACAGTGAGAGCGACCAGTTTGACATCGATAACTATGACGACGCTGGTGGGATTTTAACATGCTAGCGACAGAGGTAAGGAGTCAAAATACACCAAGATGTGACTTTTATACTTGACAGGATTGATACCTAATCACGAATATACTTATGAAAGTGTTGATTTAAATGATTTTGGTAAAGTGATATCTTTATTGTAATTTATACTCTAAACATGAACATGAATTTGTACCGGATGCGTGGGGGGGGGCTCTAACTTATGGGCCAATTTGAGGAGTAAGATTGTTACCGCTGAGCATATCTTTCATCACCAATATTCACCATTAATATGTCTTTTTTGAAAATATACTCATTTATGAACATCAGTTTACATATTGACGATTCATAACAGTGAATTTTATCGAGATCTAGTTAAATTTGCTGCCAATAATGAAGTGGATAATGTTCATGATTACAAATTCTTATAGAGGAGATGAATTCCAACAGTCTCGTAACGGATAAAAGTAATCTCATATGCACTATAGTGCAATCCCATTGATAATTGTCTTACCTCGTCGATGGTGGAACAGGGAAAGGGGGGGGGGCGGTGGTGGGGGGCAGGGGTTCAGTTTCCCTTTGGGTTATAGCTCAAGTACACAATTGCCTGTGGTCGCTATTATAAGAATTAGCGACCTGGAAGTACTTTTTGGTCATTCTGCTAGAGATGGGAATTGCCTTTAGAAAATTAGATTGTTGATATGCTGTCGACTGCAATGGAGAATTAAGAAAAAACCGGCATAGTGACTTGCAAGGCGCTTCTATTACATGGGATAATATTTTCAACACGAAGTGCTGTACCATGCCTTTGAAAAGCGTTGATTTTGTGAAGATCTGATTCACAAGTTTGCAAAATGTGGTATATTATCATAATTATGAGTACGATTTCCAAATTATAAAAATGTTTTCAATAAAGTATGAATTTTAAAAAGGATTGAGCAGACTTCCTTTACGGCGAAACATTAACCTATTAAAGGGGCGAATTTATTCCTTTAAGCGAGAAATACAATGACCAAGACTGCGTATAGATATTGTGTTGTTAAACATATGAAATAGAAATGGAAATTCGATGAATTGCAAAAGTGGGAAATCTAATGGTTTTAAAGTCAATATTAAATTACAGTATTATGTTTAAGTCATATGCTTTGAAGACAAATGCTTATGGAAACGTGTAAATAGGCGACAACTTCAAATAGATACAATAATAGGATTGTGTGATAATGAATCTTATGAGTGAATGGAAAATTTATAAAGCTTAATATCAGTAATAGATGTAAATATAGGCGCTGTCCGGTTTCAGACAATTGTTGTAGGGGAGTTTGGTTAGGAAACTGACATCAGGTTTATCGTATATTTTTTTTTATCAGGTTCGGTTTAATTTTGTTGTAATAAAATAAATAACTATTATCATGAACCAACAGTATATTTGAGGACATGGAAGTAAAGATGGTGTACATTTGTATGTGCTAAATCAAAGAAGTTTATTTGTAATATCATATAAGAATATAAGAATATGTAATATTACATCAGAACATGACAGTTTCGTAAATAAAAATAAGAAAAGCTTTAAGGAACAGTTAGTATCGACTAATAAAGGTCTGGGTGAGAGTCATATAGTGAAATTTAGAGAATCTATAACATAGGTTGAGTGTACGTTGTGAGAAGAGTTCAATATAAATGTGCAGACAGCTGTCGTGTTAAAATTATGCCGAGACCTGTAAAGGATTGGTCTTATAATTATTGACAAAGATAGCTGCAGGCTCTCTAAGTTGAGTGGGAGGCGTATTGATAAGAAACAGTCGATGGTGTTTATTTTGAGTGGAGACTTAGACACATGTATTCCGGGATCGATAGCGAACATCAGTCAACCACTGGCTACTCCGCGGAAACATTACTAAATAGGATAGAAATAAGCTATGGGGAGCATTAAGATAATATTGCAGATTGCGATAAAATTTATTAAAAAAATTTTGACTTGCAATTATAGCTGTGCCATGTTTTGATTAACCCACCATGATATCTAGATGTATATATGTAATAGTCGATATTGGCTTGCAAATAACATTATGTATATATATATATTACAGAACCATAGATACGGTGTACGAGAAAAAGAAATGTAGTGTTAAAGTAATAACAAAACCGAACGCGTAGATGCCGGAAGAAATGCAAAGAACAGAAAGAAATTACCCAAGGTTAACGATTTATTATCGTTACGTTGCAGATAGATTTGGTTTGAACAGGTGACGCTCTAGTGTAATCAATGGATTGCCCAGCCGAATTCGGCTTTTTGATCATTGCGATTGAAAGTGACCTGATGAAGTGAAAATCGATTGTCAAGTCAAATTTGCAAATTCGACTGAAAAAAAATTGTAGTGAAACAATATTTAATAAGATTAATTCTAATTCAAACTTCATAATTAATAATATGACATATGTGATATATTAAAACCTAAAACAGAACGATATGGGAAAACGTCTAATATATTTGAAAATTATGTCTATTGTTGTCGTTGACGTATCTCGTTATCTTGACGGTTGATTGATTAATGAGCGATATATTGCAGCATATGATACATCTTTGAATTTAGGAAGTCTCACTTATCCATTATTCCATAATCTCATTCATTTAGATATGTGAAACACATGTAGTAGGGATATTTTTGTAGTCGATGTCGTAGATCCGCGCGTTTGAGAAAACCAATCAAAATAAATACAGGGACGACGCTGCAGAAATCTAAAGATTTTAAACCTGGAATGGTAGAAAAAAAAGCAATACAGACAAAAAATTTGAGCACAACATTGGGACATTATCCGCAGAATGTACAACCCAACATGAGCAAAGTATACCGTTCCGATCAACATCTTAGGAGGTGAACATTAACATCAGAAACATTCTGATAACGATCCTGTATGAATTACTGAACGTATTGTTATAATTTTTAAAAACAGAGTTTTTGAATATAAATAGAATACATATTATGCATTTTTACTGATAAACAAAAGACAGTAAATAATGAATAAGTATCGATGTACATGTGTAGAAGTGATTGAGTTTAAAAAATATTTCTAATAAACTAGTAACGATTATGATATAATTATGGTAAATAAATTCACTGCAGTACTGATGCTTTAACATAATTAATTATATAGCTTACTGTTAATGCACTCAATAATGATGAATTATAACAATATTTTTTAGTATAAAAATAGATATCTAATAGGTCACATATTATCCAGATTACAGGACAATATTAACAATTCACAAAGTAGAGATTATATTGACCCCCTTATGGATATAATCAATGCATAGCAGTTTTGACAAATGTAGATAAAAATGACATGTAAAATTGATGAGCCATAAACTTATTTATGTTATAACAGTTGGATTGTCGTGCAAAGAATACACATCTTAGTACGACATGTGATGGCATGAAATTTATTTAAGGTATAATTTGATTGATTATGTACAAAGACAATCATTGTTACATATAGTAAGTAGCTAAATAATTAAGATATAAAATTCAAGAGGCTCAGAGATAGCTATAGCCGAGTTGCAGGTGCTTTTTTTAAGTTTTTCTGTTGAGGCAGATAGATGAGGCCCTTAGGCATTATTATAATATAAAACACTATAGGTTCAAATGTCTAAAGAAAATATAGAGAATTATCATGACACAATCATCTTACAGGTGAGCCAAAATTTATAGGATCGCAGGACAATTATATGATACGGTTTGAATATAGCCAAGCAAATATTAAACACTTTTGTTATACATAATGTTAAAAATGGTTCCCTTTAAGCGTTATGAATCAGAACATTAAAATTGTTGTCAAGGTAGCTGAGCCACAGGCCCTCATATTTGAATACAATTAAGATAGATGTAGTAAAATAAACAAATTTTTCTGATACATGTCTAACAAACAATAATATATTTAGAGTAAAAGAGTATAATGAATTTGTAGTTAAATGTCTTAACGTGACAGAGGCATGCACCTTGGAAAGATTATTTCGAAAATAATAGTATCTCATAGTTAGAGTACAAATACATCTCCAAGTTAAATTGAATTAGATGTAACTTTGGATTAGTGCTAACGGAAACCTCAATTATTTACTAAAAAATTTAAAGTTATTATGAGTCACTGTGACATTGACTATGGCACGAAATTTATCGAGATAATCATTACAAGATTAATTCATTTGAATCAGAAGTAAGTTTTTTTAGAGTGAATCGTCCGACATCCATGTATCTTCAGATTATTTCGAAGTTTATATTAGTCACACATGATTGACCTTGGCACTGATTTATTCGAAAATCAATTAGGATTCTCTCAATCATATATGTATAAAATATCTAAGTTTAATTGATCATATAGACTATTTGAAGTTACGTCTGGAACCTTATATTTTAGACTATATCTGGTGAAGTTTTATATGGTACACTAGTGAATGACCTGGAAACGATTTGTCGAATAATAGGGTTCTCTCTCAAACATGATTTGCAAAATATTAACTATAGTATTAATCAATAAGATGATATACTTTTGAAGAAACAGATCCGAAACTCATATTCTTCAGATTTTTGGCTGAATTTTTTCGGATGTGACTTCGATTAGGCCGATTATGTCGAAAATCGAATGGTTCATCTCTCACCTGCATGACAACAATATTCAAAGTTTTCAATTCAAATCAGATCTTACTTTTTGAGTTAACGTCCCCGGAACCTCATAATTTCAGGATTTTATATGGTGGAAGTTTCGGTTCACTGTGAACTTGACCTTGGAAGGATATTGTTACGAAAAATCAATAGGGTTATCGTCTACACAATGATTGCAACAACTATACCATATAGATTTCCAATTCAACTCAGGGATGTAAATTATTGAGATACTCCGGAAACATCATAATATTTAGATATCTTTGTGAAGATTTGAACTTGACTTGCCGCGGACTTTGTCGAAAAATCAATAAGGGTTTCTATTACATGATATAAACAATTCCTAAGTATTCAATTCAATCAGATTATTAAATACTATTTGAAAGTTAACGTCCGGAACACTCATATGTGTTAGATTCTTGGCGAGTTTTATTGGTCACTGTGACACTTGATCTGAGACTGAATGTGTGTCAGAAAATCAATAGGGTACATCTTTGTGATGATTATGTAACATATATTCCAAAGTTTCAATTCAATCAGATGTAAACTTTTTAGATTATCGTCGGACTAATCGTTGGGCATGTCAGCAGTACCATCACAAACAATAGCCCGAGTGCAACCACGTTGCAACTGCTAAAACTATTACAGGTTGTTTTCTTATGTCTAATAGTGAAGGTATAATATTGTCGTATGCACATGAATAATGGTACTAGAAATATGCCTGGCATAATTCCTGTAGTAAAATGAAAGAAATCGTGTTGAGTATCGTTGTCTGTGTTAGAAACTTTATACATTCGAAGAAAATATAATGATTTAAGGATTATTGACTAGATAGAATTAAAATGACTGTTTATTTCGTTGAAAGTTTTTATATCTACATAACTTATATCAACTTTGTATAAGTAATAAACAGTTAACCGTATATCAACTGAAGGGATAGAAGATTTCCAATTACCTCAGACAGAATTATTCCCTCGCCTACAAGTCCAATCGGAATAGAGTCTGGTTGGGAACTGGAATTCTACCCTAGTAGTATACGTTAACTGTTATTCGACACGTGGTGCTAACACTCCAAAAAACAGTTAGATTACAATTCACTGTGGTACGATTCAGAGTAGTTGAATTTTAGATTCTGACTTGTAGAAAATTAGCATTTCAATTTAGTTTAAGTAATTATGTCGCTTTGATGTAAAGAAATACTTCGATATCTATCTATAATCTTAAATTTACTTCACAATTTTTTGTTATACTTGTTGACGCTTATATAAATCTTTTGGCCAGGAAAGAAACAAAAGATCATTCTTATTACTTGTGGAGCACCACAAATACACTGAATACCTGTGTCTCCCAATACGATCGCGTCCGACATCTATGCAATGGCAGACGTAGGTCTAAATTCATCGTCAACATCATATTCAGAGTGTAAATGCATAGCTCATCGGCACCCGTTTAAGCATTTCAGGTGGTTGATGATGAGTCCTGGAAGACCAAAGGAATCGATGCAGATCCGCCTAAACCCGCTTAACCCTGGCCTCGACCTTGCAAGTCCGGGAATCGTTCCATCAGGTTCCGAGTGTCGGACCATCAATGTGTACGGAGAAGACCCGCCGTTAGGCCCCTCAGGTCAGCATGACCAATAGTCACCAAAGGCCACTGATCAGATAAGGCGCCTTATTCGCCCACGGACTAGATAATTAAGGCGCTTATTCGCCCACACGGACTCAGCTAGATCAAGGGTTTTACCTCGCCACCAGCAGGACATCCAGGAAAGACTAATATAAGCTCCCGTTTATTCGCCCACCCAAAGGACAACTAAGGATTATAGCTTTTTAAGCGCCCAATCCAAAATGGACTAGAATTACGATAACGTGGGTTTATCTTTTTTGCCCACCAAACGGAACTAGATAACGCATAAGCGGCCTTATTCGCCCCACCTAAAGGGACGTTAGAATAACGATAAGGGGCCTGTATTTCGCCACACCAAGGGACCCTAGATAAAATAATGGGCGCTTTATATTTCGCCACATCAACGGGACTAGATAAGAGATATAAGGGCCTTATAATCGCCCACCAAGGGACTAGAGTAAAATTAAGGGCCTTAATTTCGCCCAACCAAGGGACTAGCTAGATAAGGGTTTCTGACCGCCCCACCCTCGCGCCAAGCGACCTAGATAGATAATATAGGCCTTAATTCGCAAACCAAAGGACTAACTAGGTAATGTTTAATTAGCATCCCAAGGACTAGATTACGATAAAGGGGTTTATTTGCCCACCAAAGGCACTAGGTAAGACTATAAAGAGCCTGATTCGCCCACCAAAGAGACTGGGAATAGGATACATGACTCTTAATTGCCATCCAAAGGCGACAGATAAGATGAAGTATCTAGTCCTTTGGTGGGCTAACAAAGACGTTATCCTATTTAGTCCTTTGGTGGGTGAATAAGGCTCTAAACTTATTTAGATAGTCCTTTGGTGGGTGAATAAAGCCCTTATCTTATCTTATCTAGTCCTTTGATGGGCTAATAAAGTCATTATCCTATTCAGTCCTTTGGTGGGCGAATAAGGCTCTTTATATCTTATCTAGTCCTTTGGTGGGCAAATAA
>CAJDSM010031847.1:125-18893 GCA_903981925.1 Ostrea lurida
TTTAGGCCATGTTTACTTACTTGTGCATAGAATGCTTTTAGGTATTAATGTGAATATGCGTGAGCCTGTGTAACAATGCTAGTTTTTTTAATAATGGCAGAAGTAAAGTACGTGAGATTGGTTTTAGTCTTGGTGCACATGAAGTATTTACCAGTTGTGATATTTGTGATACTGATAATATCAAGTGGACTTTTGGCAGTTGTGATATCAGCGGTAAGATTAATATTTCTTTACTATTATACATTATTTATGTATACTATGCACTAGACATAAGCAACTTAGTTTATTGTTTGAATCATTCATAGTAGAACCAAATTGTAATTTGTTTCTTATAATTTTACCGATTGCGATTAAACAGGTTTTTGTTATGATATGCTACAAGTTTTAGTGCATTAAAAGTTAAATCCAGTTTCGTTTAAAAAAAAATTGCAAAGCTAGTTATATGACATCAACGGTTTATAAAAAGAAGCTCCGCGCATTGATGAGTTTTACCGTCCAATATTCTGTGATACCTGCATCACCCGAAAAAATATAAGATTCATTTCTTATAGATATCACGCAATGTAACATACCATCGTTCAAACTCCCTATCATTAAATAACACATTAAGTTATATATGGTAGACTCGCCATTCTCCTTTTATCAGGGAAGGCGGTTACGATGTATTGAAATCATGAAAAATATTTTTGTTGATGATGTCCATTTAATATCAAACATAAGGTATCATACTTTCAAAATTATTTGCAAATCTTATTTTTTGGATCAAATCAAAGTTGATGTTGTTGCTTGAAAATAGATTCATACTGACTCCATAACAATAAGTAGATTGACTATCGCAATATTTCGCATTACTGATTACACACCACGGGATTTAAACCGCACCAAAGACTTTATTCATATTTCCTGCTGCACAAAACAGACTGATATCATAACGTTGCTGACATTGCACGTAATATTTCAGACCCCGCTTACGTTTCACAATTGTGGCACATTTTTCAAACAGGAAATATTAATGTTGATTTGTTGGATTGTTTTGGTTTTGATATGCTAGCCTGCATGTTTTTCATGTTTTCAATATCACATACTGCAAGGACTGCATACATTATTTTTAAGAGCTGTAAGAGGCGTACAGGTAAAGTGCGTAAAAATTGATTTAATGGGATGAGATATCTGCAGGATCGTGTGGTTTTTTTTTCATTGGCATTGTTGATGAATGGTCATAAAGGCTAGATTTTTCACAATCTTGCGCTCTAGTGCTAGCTTTGACTTCGATTGAATACAACAATAGTACAATTGCTCTACAAGTCAGCGTTGTCCTTGTTCATGGCTCGGCAGAGGATGCTTACTCATCCATGGCACCTGATACTGCCTTTGCTTTTGTTGGAGGTCGGTGTTCCCCTACACTCGACTTTGTATTTATGATTTTAGGACTATGAATACGATTAATACATTGTTTGATTCGCCAATTTAAATTTTAAATGCCACTAACAATTGATTCCTAATCTAGCAACTTAATGGATAGCTTAATACGGATACAAAAAATAGTTTGGGAGATATATATCTATTCTGTAACATTTTGTATGAAAACAGCTTGATTGCAGCAGGTACGTTGTAGTCATTGTTTATTTTTAGAAAATATTTTTGTTGTGTCATCCTCACTGAAGATATAACACAGGAATTCCCATGTCTCGTGTTCAGCTATTTTTGTTGAAAGGTTTGAAAACCTTAAGATTTAGCATAGGCGTCGGACCCGGGGGGATGGGGGGGGGGGGGGCTGGGCGCCCCCCCCCTCTTTTGCAAATATAGACGTAATATAGACAAATTACTCTCTAAATTCTCAACTTCGAAACTTTTTTGTTGGTTTAGCTCCCCCCTTTCAACCTGCTTCCGAAGCCTATGATTATCTTAGTTATAGTTAATTAAGATTAACAGTGTTGAACAGCGTTGGAAATAATGCAAGGAACAAATATTCACATATCCTGTAGTTTCTGCCAACTAGGATGGAAAGGAAAATTGGACCAAATATCCTAATGCTGGGATTGCATTTGAATTTTAAAATTGCAGTAAAACGAGGATGTGAATATTAATAAGTTAAAATGAAACAATTAGTACGAAATACCCCTGGACTTTTCTAATGACTTTTCAAATTAAGCTTTGCGATAAGGGTAATACATCTAATGGAAATTCAATAAATATATCGTATATAATTAGTATTTATATGTAATATACGTACATACCAAGGACAATCTGTGGAATCTCGTCAACGTATTTTATATGCCATTTTCAATGCACGGATGTTAGCGTTAGGGCTCATTATATAGGTGGAGAACGGACTATCCAGCTCTAGGATACCAACGAGTCCACGCCGCCACCAAATGCTCTCATTTCACTTAAAACCTCTGTCGATCAGGGGAATTGAATTTGAGTTGTAATGGTGAGAAGCAAGAGCGGTGCCTCTGCACTACCTGGTAACCTATCAGATTATGTTGATCATCTTAACCTGACTAAAATATCGAAATTATGTGGTCTCTAAAGACGTATTTTTCAAGATGCAATGACGCGTTATACATGTAATTGTATCCTACTTATGATAGTTTGCATATAAAGTAGATATCTATTTTTTTTAATGATATTTGCTTTTTTATTTTTAGTGACCTGTTTACTATACCTGTGCAATAGGCATGCTTATAAGTGCAAGATGCGTAGTCCCTTAACATTTTAATGGCTGAAGTATATGTACAATAGGGTCTGTATTTTCACTTTTCGTTTACTATCTATCCGGGCAAAAGCTTGTAAAGGGTGCGTTTTGTTGTGCCAATTGTGTTTCAAAAGCTCACAAAAAGCGATAACAAGAACTTGTAGCAGCATAATTCCCACTGATGGCAAACAGTAGAAGAAGTGGATTTAGTAGAGCGGTAAACAAATAGTTCTTATATTTTTAAAAATCAAATCCGAAAAGCAGTTCAGCTCCACCAATGTACCCACCACTGGGCGATTGATATAAAATATATTTCACTTACAATTTCAGGTAAAAAACAAATAAAGAGAAAACATTTTTTTTTTATTCAAAAGGTCATTTTAACCCACCGTCACTGTATGTACAAGATTGCAACGTAATCACAATATGTACCGGTAGTTATCTGCAAAATACGAGTACTGCGCATACATTGATTATGTACTTGGGAGTGAGTTTAATCTATTAAAGATAAAATGTAGTAGATACACAGTTAAATCGATAACATTACAAATAATATTTACACAAGACTGATTAAAGCAGATTTTTAAAGCACGGATTACCACGACAAAGTAACAATAACAACAGCAAAAACCCCGAACAACCATGCACTCAGTATGCGAGATTAATTTCAAGCTTTTGATGATTTTGTTTGTTTTCCCGGACTACCTGCGACTAAAATGTCCTTAGAAATTATACAACAATTGCTATATTCTTTTTATAGAAGTCGACAGGCATAACCTACGTCCTGAGTGTATGTCATCGGTCGTATCTCCCCTTTGTTTTATAAAGAAACATCAGTGTTTATGCCAGTTAGTTTTGAATCTCTGACTGCAGATTTTTACTTAACATTTTAGACATATCGACGACGTTTTACTTATAAATAGCAATCATTTATATACTATATGTCGATGAGATATATAAGAAATGAATAACGTTTTTCAGTGAACATGGCGTTATGAAATGCAATTGCTCTGCTGGCATATTTCCTATGACGCGCGTTAGCCTTTAGGACTGCACATACCGGTCTAGAATCCATCAGGGGTTTTGATTTTTTCTTTCAAATTCCTTTCTAATATAACTGCATTTTATGACGAAATTGTGTGAATTTGAATTTTGTTGTTGTCAAAATATTGTTTAACATATCCTCTATTTTTCCTCCACGCCCTTTTTTTCTGATGTAGTATTCCACCTTATTCAGAAACTTTAAAAAAATTCAAACAATCATCTTATCGAGGTAAAACATTAATATGGTACGCATATTTGTAGACAATAAATTCTTCTATTTTCTTAGCTTTAGATTCCGGACACCAATTGAGGCACATATGTTCTGATAGAATTATCAAATGCATAGGAATGTATGCAGAAAACGTTCATACAAATGCACTGTATATTTTCAAGGAATGATGATTTACAGATTTGCTGCAGCAGACATTAATTATACACAGAAGATTAAATTTATAATGTCTTATGTTCCTGCCCATGCTTTCTTCCCCAAACCATTCCGGATGTATTATAAAAACGGAAAAGATGGGGGGGGGTAGTATGGAACACCTTCAGTTTGGTGAGGTGAAGAGATATTTCTTTTTAATCATTGTAAATTATATGTGAATATTTTTGTGTGTAAATTCTTATGTGAGAGGACTCCCATCTAAGTGTGAAGTATCATAATATCCTACGTTAACAAACCTGGAACGTTATTCCTAATTTATAGCATTATGACATCACCAATAAGGCATTTTCCCGCTTTTTTCAAAATGAGTTTGAAAACAGTATAAAGTACTGTTGTTGACTGGGGTAGAGGGAAACAGTCGATCTGTTAACGTTGGACCGGAGTACAATCTGTTGCCCAAGGCCGTAAGCCGCGGGCAACAGCTTGTACTCCGGTCCAACAAATGGACTGTTTCCCGAGACCCCTGTCAACAACTGTTTTGTTATACCTCCACTAGTAGAATTTCCTCAATAGGCCAGACTAGATCTATGTCAATTCTTCGCCAGATTTATCCTGAAAAGACAGTGATGAGTCCATTATCCAAATATATTTACCGAGAATATTTTCACATTTTTATTGTGTTTTTGCTGCCTCTGCTTTCAAGCTTGAATTTCATACTCATTTGCCACAGCGAAATGACCATCGGCAATTTCTGTTTATGACGACTGGAATAAATCGCTTGGCACACCTCAACTGATTACGTCTAACTGATGGTTACCAGAACAGCCGAGATTTGGCGCCATATGGTGTCAGCGGGCCAAAAGTCCCGATTTTAACAGTTCCTCCGGCCCGCCCGGTCGAACAGTCATGATGTTGGACTTTTTTCGTAAGGAATATTATAGGAACTGTTTAGTAGGGGTATAACAGTCAGATTTATCATAAATTGTTGCTCAGGAAAAGATGTGCGCATTTGTTGAGCGAAATAAAATTAATACATGTATATATTGTGTATTGAATAAAGCGTAAACTGCACCAAATAGATTTATCTCATTATTACTAAATTGAACAAGGTCGAAATTTGGCGGCACATCCTATTCTATTCACTGTTTCTCCGGACATCATATATTATTTATATCATTCAGATGTTATAGTTCTACCTGGTTTAACAAGACAAGAAGATCTTCATTCGTATTTGGACGTATGTGAGAGAAATTAGTCAATCATACGAAACATAAATTTAGAACCAGCGGGGGGGGAGAACCGGGGGGAACGGCGGTATTGATCCGAGATACGAATAAAAGTATAATCTATTACTAAATTAACCAAAGTTCGAAATATTGGCGCACACCAGCCTAATTTATTCACTGTTCATCGGACATTCTAGTGATTGTATATCACAATGTATAGTTTCCTACCTGAAGTTTAACAAGACAAGAGATCTTCATCGCTATGTGGCGTATTTTAGGAGAAATTGTCAATATACGAAGAACTATAAGATTTAGAACCAGCGACGGAACGGCCGTGTGTTGATTCCGAGATTACGAATAAAAATATAAATTTTCCCAAATAAAAGCAACAATTGTCGTTATATTTTAAAAGAGGTCTTAAAATAATAGATTAAATTTTTAGGTGCGAAACCGCTTAAGCCACCACTGCCATCATTCACCAGTACTTACGAAGGTATTGATTTGTCCCCCCCCCCCAGGCCAGCATTGTTTCAGTGTCACATTACCAAAAGTTCAAGGGGACCAAGACAGGCGCGTAAGATGCGGGCTTAGCAACAATGCAACCCCCGTCGTTTCCACACGTTCGGTTATATGTAGCATTCCGTAGAGACTTTCCCGGATTTTTGGAATTGACAAAGAATATTGTTCTACGAAAGGAGTTGTCAGCGACTGATCAGTATCTCTTCCTATATGCCATTCGTCTGATACTATGCCTTAAAGGGACATGGGACACGTTTGTGAACTAAAAATGTAAAATTTTAGATTTGCAATTTTTATATTAAAAATGTCTTTAATCAAGTTATTTCGTCTTTATCAGCAAAAATTTGGAAAGTCAGTTGTTTGAGTTCAAGAAGATACAGCCGCTCACAAATCTTTTCGATGTAAACAAGACTACAAAAAGATTGCATTTTTGGAGAAAATATCGAGTGGTTTAAAACAGATAAGATTGTTTGACGAAACCACTAGACACTGTTTAATCTGTGTTAGAATGAACTTCTAATTTTTGGAAAAAAATAAATCTGCTTCAAGATGGGAGCGTTCTTTGAGTAGCTATGTCAATATATGTCACCAATATATATGGCTCGGGGCTGTTTACATAACAAAATTTATAAGTGCTGATATCCTCACTGTATGTCAACAGATGACGCTTGTTTCTAAAATTTTTCCTAAACAATTAGAAATACCTTGGTACAAGCATTGTAAACATTTAAAATTAGGCAATCTAAAGATTTTAACATTTATTTGTTCAAAAACGTGGTCCATGCCCCTTCTTAAGATTCAACAGTGTTATCTTCTATTATACCTTCTTCAATTCAGTCAGAGGGTATTGGGGAGGCCGGTAATATACTCTCATTTATCTTGGACAACACAGCACCACAGGTTTGCGCTCATACTATCGACATGGCACTCAATGCTCATGGTGTGAAGTTTCTGTAATCATGGAAAAAAAAACTGTACTTGCATCTTATCCCACTGAAACAAGGATATAATTAGTATTACAGGCCGGTATTACCGTTAGCGATATGCACATAGAATAAATACTATACATTGTGATGAAATGTAAATTTTATACATTTTTTTTTATGAAATATACGATATGATTGATGAATTGATAATTTTCATTGTTTACGTCTCACCGCAGTATAGATACGTCAACAATGCCGGTGAATGACATGCAAATACTAGGCCTATGACTCGCACTCGAGGCTTTGAGCAGGAGGAAAGCTTTATCGTGGTCACACCTGCGTGTGACACGTCGGGGCCTCGGTTTTTCCGGTCTCACCCGAATCGACCGCCCCATGGCAGTCGCCTCTTACGACACGTAAGGTACTGCTTGACGAACCTTTTACTAACCCGGATCCCCACGGGTTTGAAAATATAGGAATGTGTATCAGTGGCGGATCCAGGATTTGTCGAAAAGGGAGGGGTCGTGTGAAAAAGGAGCCAATAAGCTTTTAAGGTCTGGGATGAAGCCAGAAGTGGGGGTCCCAAGGGGACGAAAGCCCCCCGGAAGCTCTCGGTTTTAGAGCTTTTAAAGTTACGCTTTTAGAGGTTATTGAGCTATTATATATCATATACAGATATTGATTAAGTTGTTGGTCCATAAAGGGAGAGGGGGGGGGGCAGGGACCCCCCCTCTAAATCCGCCACTGTGTATGGATTTCAAAGTATTGATTATATTAAGGGGAGTGTTTTGGAGATCGTAAAGCCGGATACATACATGTACCCCACGCCCTATAGCTATGAGACCACACCCCCTCCCCTGGGTTCAATGTAAATACATTATTGGACCACTCTGCCGCGGGTGAATTTGCCTAGTATCGTGATAACTTAGGTTCAAAAGTAGCTTCATCCTAAATGATTGTTTAGTAAAATATTAGGTGTTATTGAAGATAAAAATAATAAAATAAGTAGTAATGGAAAAAATGCCTTAAGAAGACACACATTCAATCAAAAGATTATACCCCCTGTCACTGTTAGGTGAATTGCGGTGTATTGAAGCAAGCACATGCATTCCATTCATCTCGCGTAAGAACACTAGGCTTGATACTCTCCCTCGATCTTCCTCATGATACTTTTGCAATCACTAGTGATGCGTTAGAACTGCCGCTGTACCTCTTTTCGAGCGTTTGTGTTTTGAAAGCTGCTGTAGTGTGCTTTGATTCTTTGCCACATAATAGGCCAATTATACGCTACTTCACAATCGATACCTTGCCAGAAAAACTTGCTCTTTCCCCGCATTGTTTTTTTCGCTCATCGCCTTGTAATGAAAATTGTGGTGCTTCGATTTAGGCTTACGATGCCTTTCAATTCCTTCAAACGCACATTTCGAATTTTTTCATAATCTTTCACGCCAACAGTAATGCTATTTGATTGATGCAAGTTGATCTAATATGTTTTTTCTTGGATCCCTGTTTTTGCTAAAAATCCCTCTATCCTCTTAAAATTGTTTTCTAGTTCATTCCATTTGGATCAAAACACGTCTTCACGTACACTAGAAGATCCTGCATGTCCAATCATTTCATTTTAATCACTCTGAGCCGTATCATATTCATCTCCAACTTTTTATGTCTCTCTGATAAGTAAATTTTTTGTCCCCATCTGAGGAAGTTCTAATGTCGGACACAAGTTCCGTATAAGTTTGTACAGTAAAGGTGACAGTTCAAAACCAGTCTATAGTTGTGGCGCAACAGGACCTTTAATTAACATGAGCTTTTGCTTGTTCTGCACTGGAGTTTTGATTACCGAAGTTAAACCCCAATTTTCGTGTTTGAATAATTCTCCCAAATAGATCTTGTGGTGTATCATGAAGCTGTGTAAAATGAATTCCTGAATGTTATCCGATACCTCATTCAAGAACCGCTAAAGATAGGCAGGTAGAAGTTTTTTTGCTGCTCACAAACTGATCAGAATATTGTTGTTGCCTGTTCTGAAACACATTCATCTGAAAAAAAAAAACAAAAAACAAAAATAATTGGTCTCTTTTCCTAAATTTGCATAAAAACCATTTTGTGATGATAGTCCCTACCGATCGAAAGACAAATAATTCTACAATGTAATAGGAATTGAAAATGTTTTATCAGCGAACTGGTCTACGATACGGAAGGTTTTGAGACCTACCGCAGAAAAGTACTATGGCTATGTGATCAAATCTCATAAAAAAGTTGAAAATAGACTCAAATGCAGTTGGCAGACCGATATGGGGAATGGAGATTGCCAAAACAACTTATTGATTTTAAAGCATAGGTCATATTGCGGTGAGCCGTATGTGAACTGTAGGACGTTGTACCGTAGTAGATGCGTAGGTATGAACCGTAGAAACCGTTACTAGACTTAGTCAAACCGTGTAGACCGTAGTAGCCTTGAGTAAACCTTGATGGTGTACCGTGTAAAAAACGTGGGAAAGCCAGAAAATTCTTAACATTGTTAAGGCCCAGTCGCCGACTGTCACCTTTTCGGCGTCTAGGTTTCACTACTTTTTTTGAAAACGGCCACGTTTCTCTACGCCCATCAGCTCACGTTTTACTTACCACATTTCTACGTCATTGGTGTTACGTTTCTTCTACGTTTTTCTACGTTTCATTGTATCTAACCACCACGTTATGTAGGTGTGCTGACCCAATATATACGGGTCGATGAAGGATTGACTTACGTATAGTCACGGTTATAGCCGTTTCATTTACGCATTAATGCGTTTGTCTTACGATATATAACGGTGATGTTACGTTTTAAACGTGGTAAAACGGGATGCCCAAACGTGACAGTGGGACTTGGGTCTTTAAAAATTTGGTTACGGTATTTCTACCTTTGATAGACCTTGTGTAAACCTTGCTTAACGTTGTATACCCTAGTAGTCGTGGTAGAGTATTGAACTACTCATGGCGTAGTCGGCGCCCCCGGGTAATATACCCGTATTTATCCAATGGCTAAGTACGCTTTACTGCAGGTTATGGAGATAGGGTTTTACTAAAGGTTAACTACGACCTAGTAAAGCCCAAGTCACATGTCATATTTCGGCGTCTAAGTTTCACTAGCAGTTGAAAACGCCATATTTTTGTTGACAAATTTGTGCCGTTATTAAATTGTCTGTGCGTTTATACTACTGGTTTTTAGTAGGTTTTCCTACGTTTTGCTTAACGTTTTACTGACGTAGCCGTAGGGATTAGTCCCGTTTTCTAATGACTAATCATCATGCTTGCCATATTTTACAAGCGTTCTTATACATTTTATCACGTATTGTGTACCGTTTTTAACGATATGGCAACGTTTTTATCCCAGACTACCGTTATATCCCGGTATAAGCAGGTTGTAGTTAGGTTTGAGCCAAGGAATCTACTTACCGTATTTCCACGGCATTAATTTAGGTATCCTACGTATTTGCGATTTAAACCGTTGGATTGGTTTCTTAGCATCAGCAATACGTTTTTATTACGCACTGATCTACGGTTATTTGTGTTAGTTTTCTACGTTTCTTCTACGGTTTGATTGGTTTTGCTCACGTATTATATTGAGCAGACCAATATAAACGGGATCAGATGGAAAGGATATGTCTGACTATAGGCACGCTATAATAGGCCGTTTCATTTACGCATCGAATGCGTTATTCCTACGTATATAGCAGTTGTGCTACGTTTTTAAAACCGTAGTAAAAAGGAGATGCCCGAAACGTAACATTAGGGATTGAGAGCTTTAAGCTCAAAAACGTAGCAGCACCGCTATTATAAGTAGGAAAAACGTAATTCAATGCGTAAATTAAACGGCATATACGTGGCTATACGTTAGAATCAATTCCTTCATTCGATTCGCGTTTATATTGCGTCTGCACAATTACAATAGTGGGCAAAAAATGAAACGTAATGAAAACGTAGAAAAACGTCAGAAACGTACACGATACGTAGAAATGCATAATAAAAACGTAGCTGATAGGTAGAGAAACGTGAATGGTTTTTATTTTTTTTACACAGAAAAAACGTAATTAATCGTGGGAAGACGGTTAGTGGACCCTTGGTTGTCAAACCTACTAAACTATAACTAACGGGAAGTAAAATGTACTTGTAGCCTATAAGGGCATAAAACATTAAGTAGTCTATACGTGATGAAACTACAAAAACGTTGATAAACGTATAAATCTAGTAAAAAGTAAATATAATGGCTAATAAAAACCGGATAATCCCAACACTAAGTTAGTAAACCGGATTCCTGACATTCCTATAGCGACTACGTAGTAAAACGTAAGCAAACTTAGGAAAAAAAAAACACCTAGTAAAAACCTAGTGAAACGTACCAACAATTTTTTTAAACGATCGCAAAGTTTGTCACGAAACATGGCGTTTTCAAATGTAGTGAAACCTAGGACGCCGAAAAGTGTACAGTGGGACTTGGGGCTTTAAAGATCTGACCTTTGAAACACCATGGGGGCACGGTTTACTCGGCAAACTACGCGTTAAACTACGTATTACTACGGATGTACCACGGATGTTACAGACTAAGTTTCTATTACGGTCTACTACGGTTATTAAGGATAGCCCAAGATTACACGTAGTGAGCGAATCAGGACACTACGAGTTGGCTACGGTCTCTACGATATTTTAGCTTACCTTAAGCCGAAGGTATCAAGTGGGTTATTCTGATCGCCTTTTGTCCGTCGGTCTGTCTATCCGTCTGACTGTCTGTCTGTCTGTTAACTCTTCACATTTCGACCTTCTTTTCAAGAACCACTGAAGCCAAATCAACCAAAACTAGGTACAAATAATCTTCCGGTGAAGGGGATTTCAAGTTTGTTACACAATAAAGGACCAGGCCCCCTTCTAAGAAGAGAGTAATCACCAACATGCAAAAATAGGAATTGGGTCATTTTAAACAATCTTCTTTTCAAAAAACCACTGGGCCCAGGAAAAAGCTAAATAAAATTTTATATGAAAGCTTACCTAACATACTTGGAGATTTGTCATGTTTGTTTCAAATCATGAACCCCCGTGAGGGTATGGTGGGGTCAGCAATTGGGACCAAAAGTTTACATGTGAATATGTTGGAAAGTTCTTTGAAAAATCTTCTCAAGAACCATGGTCAGACGAAGGCTTGAAATTATATAATGAAATGTTTCCTTAAAAAGTGGGAGATTCACGTTTGTTCAAATCATGACCCCGAGGGTACTATGTGGCACCAATTAAGGATCACAGTTTGACACATGTATTATATAAGGCGAAATCTTTTAAAAACCTTCTTCTTCAACGAACTAGTGGGCCAGAAAGCTGAAAGTTTATATTGAAAACTTTCCTGATCTTTAGGTGGAAATTAAAAGTTTGCTCAATTTAATGACCAACCGGGGTACAATGAGGCGTACAATAGGGATCAAAGTTTAACATGAGATTATATAGGGGAAAAATCTTGAAAAATCTTCTGTATGAAGAACTACTGGGACCAGAAAAAGCTGAAAAATTTCTATTGAAACCTGCCTGAATATAGTACAGAGATTCAAATATATTGGAAATCAATTGATCCCCGGGGTAAGATAGGCCCCAATAGGGGATCAAAGTTTTACACATGATTATATAGGGAAACATCTTTAAAAATATCCTTCTCAAGAGCCACTGGGCCAGAAAAGCAAGAAATTTTATATGAAAGCTTCCTGATATAGTGCAGATTTCAAGCTTTGTTCCAAAATGATAACGCGGAACGGATGGGGCCCTAATAGGGATCAAGTTTTTACACATGATTATATAGAGAAATCCTTTTAAAATACTCTTTCTTCAAGAGTAACCACTTGGACAAAAAAAAAAACTTAAATCGAATGAACAGCTTCCTGATATAGTGCAGATCAAGTTTTATTTTAGAATAATGATTACCCGGGTGTACGATGGGGCCCCAATTAGGGAGTCAAAGTTTTAGACATATCACTTTTAGGGAACATATTTCTAAGAAATCCTCTTCTCAAGAAGCACTGGGCAGAAAAGCTGAACTTAAATTAGAAATTCATTATCAAAATTTAAGGATTATCTCCCTTGCAGGCATAAGATCTGATCCTTCGAAGTTTTTTGCCCCAATCTTTAGGCACGTTACATGATCACTTTTTATAAAGTTTTTACTTTTCAGTTTCGGATTTCCAACATTTCAGTATGAGCCATCACGCCGAAGGAGAGATAATTTGCGAAATGCGCATCTTGGTAGCATTAAAAAATTGGTACCGCTATATTATTTAGATATGAAAGCTTCCTGAACTATACAGGAAATTCAGTTTCCTTCAAAATCAATGGGCCCCAGTAGGGAATCAAAGTTTTACATTTCTATAGGGAAAATTTTTAAATATCAGCATTTCGCAAATTCTACGTCGCTATAATGACCTTGTTTGCGATACAAATTAATCACTAAGTCATATGTTGGCTGATTTTTTCATACCCTTTTGTTAGACTGTCATTTCTACTAGATGTTGACTACGGGTAAGCACCGTCTGCTTTATTTCAACCTAAGGGCTCAACGGGCGGTGGTAGACGGTCAGCAGAGGCATGCTTACTACCTCCATGGCACATGGATCCTACCCTTCCCCTTTTGTCGGAGGTCCGTGTTGCCCCTACACTCGATTTGTGTATATGTTTTTTTGGATATGATTACGTTCTTTGACACAATGTTACCTTTCGCCTTTTTGTATTCTTCCAAAGCAGCCATGGGCCAGAAAAAACTGCCTGATTGATAGCTGAAGATAAGAGTTTTGTTTAAATCATGACCCCGGGGTAACTATGGGCACAAGAAGGGTCAATATTTAACAGTGCAAACATTTAGGGAAATCTTTTAAGATTTTCTTACAGATTGAACCAGACGAGTGGATATTTTAACTAAAAGCTTCCCGATATAATGGGAATAGATTTAAGTTTGTTTACATTAATGCCCCACCCCTTCCGAGGTTGGGTTGGGCCGCAATAGGCGGGATGTAAACTGCCACTACTGCTCTTCTTAGTGGAAGCCAGTGCTGTCAGACGTGAGCGATGTGTCCCATGGGCCTCTTGTCAACTACGGTTTACTACGTCAATGCCGCAAGTGTGACCACTGCTTAGGACATAAAGTATTAAAGGCGACTTAAGTGTCTTCCAGCTTAAACTTCACAAAGATGTTGTAGCAATATCCAGCAAAAACTTGCATAAAGCAAAGACTAACGCAGGAATGGTTAATCTCGTAAGATTCAGGAATAGAATGTAAAGCATTAATTGGGTCAAATTTGGGACTCTTGGACCAAAACCACCACAATAGGATCAAGGGTCCCTAGGGAGGAGAATATACTTCCCCTGTCAACCGTGGTCAAAGACCTGCCAGGAGCCCATTAACCTTGATAAGGAAACGGATCAATCTATAGTCAAATTCAAGGATTTTGGATAAGAAATATATTCCCGATATTCCTTCAAACATGTTTAACTGAAGCCCGTATACACGTAATATGCATTTAAAAGAACAAGAACACTGTTCCTTTATTCTCCACAAAACAACTACATTGTATAGACGAGAAGTGTATCATGTCGTTAATGTCATTATTGTCCTGAAGTGAATAGATATTTTTTACAACAAGCAGTTGTCAATTTCCTCGATTTGCCTTAACATCTCGTGATATTAGGAATTTGTAAAATGTTGTTTATATAAAGCAAATTTATAACGAACAAGGTATCCACGAGACTAAAGTGCAAAATCAAAAGACGAATCTTCACATTTCGAGCTATTTAAAAGTAGTTGTCAGTTTGACCACAGCGCCACGTGTCCTTGTACATTAAAAACGGAAAAAACTGATATACAACAGAGAAAAGCAAATTTTAAAAAGAAAAAATAATTGTATGTTTTTGCGCCTTGCTCGAAAAAGTCGAAAAATTGGTTGCGATAACACTAGCATATTTTTTTGTCTAGTTCAAATAGTATAACATACATCTGAGACAGAAGGAAATCTTACTATTACTCAATGTTAATTTATTGGTCACTTCTTTGTCCCAGATTTAAATGCAATGTTATTATTTCTCAATTATTATCTCTTTAGAATAAATTTCAGTCACTTTAATATGTCCAGGGCTGGTCACGTGAAGGAGATAAATTCGTGATGTCTCCCTCACGCGCGGGTGACAACTGTGTTGTCTCCCTGGAGATGATTATGGCGCAGAAACACGGTTGCGAAATTTTACGTTTGACGTTGTGTTTTTTGCCTCATTCTATTTATGACTTCCACAATCGAAAGCTTTCCGGCTCGTTTTCACAATTATGTTCATTTGATAATCCCGAAGAACTCGACATAAAGGACACCACAGAATCTGACATATCTGCTTCATATTTGGATATTTTATTAACATGACTCTAATGGCAGACTGAAGACTACATTATATGATAAGCGTGATGACTTTGACTTTGCATCGGTCAATTTCCTTTTCTATGTAGTAATATTCCACTGGCACCTGCTTATGGTGTGTATATCTCCCAGTTGATTCGATACGCAAGAGCATGCTATGCGTGATGCGGACTTTTTTTAAGCGAGGCAATTACTAACAAAAAGTTGAGTTGCTGCAGGGTTTAATAACGAATCTCGTTATAAAGTCATTCATTTCGCAATTTTACGGTGCGCTATAATGACCTTGTTTGCGATTACAAATTATCACCAAGTCATATGTTGACTGATTTGTTTCATACCCTTTGCTTAGACTGTCATGTTTCCTACTAGATTTGACTACGGGTAATCCCGTTTACTTTATTTCGACTAAGGGCTCACGGCGGGTGTGGCCGGTCAGCAGAGGATGCTTACTCCTCCATGGCACCTGATCCTACCTTCGCCTTTGTCGGAGGTCCGGTTGCCCCTACACTCGATTTTGTATGTGTTTTTTGGATTATGATTACGTTTGACAATGTTAACTTCGCGCCTTTTTGTAGAAAAAGTTTGTTTACGATCTTTGATTGACGTTTTACATAAAAAAAAAAATCAAGTCAAGAAATGTTTTCAAGATAAATTTTTAAAAAATACTTTTTTAGATTCTTTATGGATAATAAAACTATTACCGACTGTTTAGCAGGGAGAAATTCACAAAATTATCAGGTCTTAATAGGGTTATCCCCTCGGGCGCAGAGGCGCCCTCGGGTGATAACCTACTTCGACCTGATAATTGTTGATGTCTCCCCGCAAAACAGTCCATAATTGTATATTGGCAACTGACCAAACTAAAATCAGCATTAGAGGTAAGAAATAACTGAGGGAATGTAGAGAAAATACTATAACTAAAGTAGCATGTTGTTTTTAAACCTGTTCTAATTTAGATCTCCTGTTTTTATTGCAATTGTTTTATGGATCTTTAAGTAAATGTTAAATAGTATATATTTTTCCTTCTATCAAAGGCATCTGTTCTGTTTTATCCTCTTTTTATTTTGTTTTATACCACACACCTGTGTAGTCTTTAAAGTGGCCGCATTGAATCCAAGATCAATTTATAAGGTCTGGAACAATTGTCATTGGGATTTAAATACAAGGTCAACACCGTTATTTAACGGTATTTTATCGAAATGTGAGACAGATGAAGCATTTATTTCTTATTCCTCTGCGTTTGCTCCACTACGTTGATTCTTTAATTTTTATTTTTTATATCTTTACATGTACGACATACAATTCAATGATTAGAAAAATAAAACTCGATAAAACTTTTATTTGAAGCAACTGCAATCCTTCGAATACATATTTGTCCTCAGATAAGAGAATATTTATAAAAAAAGAACTTTGTGTAAGCAGGTTAAGGAACAAGCGTTGTTATAAAGAGATGTTTAAAAAATACAAAGCCTGGCTAGAAAATACTTCCTACTGTAGATTTTTGGTTTCGTTAAATTCACGTCGCACTGATCCAAGAGTATCAAGTCAGTAAAATAATTGGGTTACATTTTAGTCGTTTTACTCCACTATACTGTACAATATTCACTGCAGACGGAAGTAGATATATCAGTAGTATTAACACAACTTTAAAGTGAGACATGGGTGGAACAAGACGACGCGTAAACATGTATCCGTTTCAGCACCATATCTCAAAAATGACTTATGACTGTTTGGTTGCAACAGGAAATCATTCTTTTTTCGCATGCAAAAAGTTATTGATTTGAATTCCATGTAATATACCATATAGCTGTTGTTTTTATGGTTTGGGGGAAGCGGAAAAGGTAATATAATTTTGGGCGCTTTGGAGATTCGCCCATATTTTGTCCACACAAATTAAGGTAGATCTTTATAGTTTGAGACTTAAACTATAAACCATTTTTTTTTTTAAATATGTTTATGGTGAAGCATGGATATAAACATATTAAATATTAAGTTAGATAAATTGATCTCGTTCTTGAGAAATCCGGTGATTTTAACAGCACTTTCCCCAGTCTTTATGAAGCGTAAAAAGTGGGTGTGTATATATGGTGGTGAAACAACTTTTTATAATTTTGTATTATACATTAATTTCAAGTTCGAGCACTCATTTTAAGCGTGTAACAGGAATACTTCAACTAAGCTGTATTTATGTTAAAAGTCATGAGGCTACTACGGCAATTAATTGCTGAGTTACAGTGTTACGAAAATTTGCATTTATTAAGAATAACACTGAAAAATACTCAGAGTCGGTAAACAGGAAAATAGGTGTCATAGTTATTTACCTTGAAATTGTGCACGATATCTGCATACATACCATACGTTTGATTAGCTGCAAAACAATTAGCTATCAAATCTCTTATTTTATTTCAGAAAAGTAGTTATTCCATTGGTAAGTTACATGTAAGTTTAAGGAAAAATTTGAAAACAACAATGGAGTTTAATATGAAACTAGCGAACATTTTCTATAAACCCTACCCTTTTAACAAAGTACACGTTTTCTAAAGAAAAGATACTGCAAAAAATCCCAACAAATATTGTTAGAATTTCTATTATGCTTTTATACTTTTTATAAAGAAGTAGGCAAATTTTTAAACTCAAGTGAACCAAAATATTGATGATTTCACTTTGAGCCAAAACACTTGAAGTCAAATAAGAAATGATATTTAGCAAACCAAAAAAGTCGGTTCAGTTTGATCAGTAAAATTATTTGTGTCAATGGCGAGAGCTTGAAGTCGCGCATAAAATTGCAAAAAAAAGGTCATTTCTCAATGAAAAATATCCACAAATTCAGGTTGTTTTTCCTTTTAGAAAACATACAGCGCATGCCGTCTAGCAAATTCATATCAAGTATGTTATCTCTATAATATTATACTTTCATGTAAAATACTTGAATCTTATTGGTTGAGAAACCTTGATAAATAGAATGGCACCAGCTGAATGATCAAAACCGTGCCCCACAGTGTGTGGAGAACGTAACAAACGGTCCACATTGCTTGACAACGGGTGGTTAATCTAAAAAATGTTGACTGCGCGGAAATTTATGCGCGTTACGGTTCATCATTCTAGTGTACATAAGCGGAGCCGGTAAAACGGTGTGTTTGCAATTGTTAAATCAGCATTCAATGGTCGCAAATCACAAATGAGAAGCTAGGTATTCCAACTCTGCATTTTTTCTTGTGTGTTTACATCCTACTTTAGTCAAGTTTTACAATGTTTATGCTTGACGTTATGTTTTTGTCGTCACAGATTATGACGTCACAATGCGAAAGCTTCCATCTCGTTAGCCTAATGCGCATTATAATTTACTCTACATTTGGTCAATATTTGATATAGGGTTGCATTAGAATTCGTAAATCCATGACATTCAGTAATAATATAATAAATGATGCCTGCAAAGAGGGTTACAGTGGAAATTGTCACCCCGAGAAACCATTGTTGACCCGAGGCGTTAGCCGAGGTCAACAATGTTTCAAGGGGTGAAAATTTCACTGTAACCTCTCTATGCAGTCATTTTTATATAATG
>CAJDSM010031852.1:0-21583 GCA_903981925.1 Ostrea lurida
AAGTAGAACGTTTCAGGGACTGTATCACCTACACAAAGGCGTTACACGTGAGCGTATCAAATGATCTGTGATTCGACTGGTGAGTGACTCACGGTCTGTTGACCCTCCAGTCCCCCTTTCCTCTGTATCGTCAGGGTCTGCTGAGTCACTCTCTCTGGGTTGGGGAATCTAAAGCTCAGCGGACTTTTGAAGCCAAAGTTTCCATTTGGGAAATCCGACTTTAAGATGGTTACCAGTGTTATGTTAGGGTTTCCCAGTTTGGCTCCACCTGATGTTAATGATAAAAACATGACCATAGTGTCTTCATCACTGAAAGATGCACATGATACACTAAATAAAAGAAAAATTATCATGTACCTGGGATGTATGCATGCATGTACATAAATATGTATTGTTGTGTAGTAAATGTGTCCTAAATGTCATTCAGTCATTCAAGTGACCTTATTTCAAACTATTTGGAAACAATGTTCAATTTTCAGATCAGTGTTTGTGAGAGTTCAATAGAAAAGTGATTTATTAAGATAACTTTTGGGATATTGTGATTTAGTATAAATAGACTATAAATTTTTGTGGAAACAGTACATTGGATATTACATTAATGAGGGCTGGACTTCACATATTCTGAGAGCACTATGAATCAGCTTATTCTAGCTCTTGTGTGAATTGAGCCCCATAGGGAACAAATAATGGACAAAGCTTTATGGACTTTCATAACAGTAATTCTTTTTTCCTTTATATATTTTACCACAACTAATTGTAAATGAATTGTTTTAAAATCTTTGAATTAAATGTTATTGATTTTGATTGGCACTATTATTATCATTTTGACTTACAACAATATAAGCAATAATGGAGAAGGCTAGTAGTTACAGTCATACAGTTACTTTCACTTTCAGAACACAGTATTATCTTTTTCCCATGTTATGAATACCTAGATAACATAATTAGACTGTATAGTCTATAACATCAGCAGATTTTACCTGATACAGACAGCAGTTTCACTTCAAAAGTTTCTTCAAATTCCATTTCTGAATCATCCCGGATTGTGATATCAATGGTGGCATTTCTGCTGCCGTCTGCCATGGTGACCTTGTTGCTACTGACAACATAGTCCACTTCCTGAATGGCTGTGATGTTCCGCACGGAGTAAGTTATCTCAATGTTGCCATAGTTCCCTCCCTCTCTCTTCAGTGGAATCTGGGCTACACCTGATTCTTCTGAAACTGATACCAAAAATATGCAAGTATAGAGTACTGTGGAATAGAAGGGTGGGGGCAGATTTCCATGTTTCATGGATTCCACGATTTTAGATTTATTGGATATGATTTCATGTCCATGCATTTAAACATCATATAAATTTTGTTGTGGTTTGATATCCATAAAACCTGAGCCCCCACAAAATCTAATGATTGTGTAATAAGATACAGTCGAACCTCGTTATCTCGAACTCGATGGGACCAAGAAAAAAGTTCGAGATATCCGTGAATTCGAGATAGTGAGGGTAAAATACTAAGAAAACAGGTGGTTGGGACCTCCAAATCAGTTCAACATAACCACGATTTTCGAGATATCAGTGTTCGAGATATCAAGGTTCAACTGTATAAGACATTTCGATGATAAATTTCGAGGTAAGATGATATTTTGCAAACATGTATTTTACATTGTATATGCATATGGTTTCAATATTTTCCTTCCTTGTCTTCAGATCAAAAGTCTTCTGACACTGTTGCCTTACCCTTAAAGTTGCCTCCTGGGACGTCAAACTGTATCATGCCCTCAGCATTGTCATTCTTATCTATTAAGATGGTCTTTACAGCCAGTGCCCCTATGCTGGGCCTCAGGTCCAGCTGCAGACCATTCACCTCGGAGTAGTTGTTTTTGCTATTTAATTGTAGAAAAAAAAGTCTCCTTTCAGCATTCTACATGCAACCTTGCAAACATCATATAACAAGCAAGACCTTCAAGAACAGGTTATCAAGAACAAGTATGAATCTCAAGAACAGTTTATCAAGAACAACTTATGAAGAAAAAGAAAGACCTTTAAGGTTAAGTTATCAAAAACAAGCAAGATGGACCTTCAACAACAAGTTATCAAGAAAAAGTAAGACCTTCAACGGCAAGTCAAACTTTCATTAAAATCTAATTTCTGTGTAATACATTATTCTTTTTCATATCATAGTTCAACATATCAACCCCAGGCTTTCAAAAAATTGAAATTATCTCTTTTAAACTGAAACTGAACTGCAGACGAGTGTTAATGCTGCTCTACCCCTACCTTGGGTTCACTAATCGAGCAGACGTCAAATTCACAAAGAACTCCTCTGGTCCCTCCGGAAGGTCGTCCGGTATGATCCGGATCTCGATAGGCTGTATAGTCTGACCCTGCTGGAATGTCAGGGTGTTGGCTGCTGGGTAGAAATCGGCATAACTCTGGGCGGATCCAGGAGTGGTGGTGTAGGTGACGAACACCTGCTCGTTAGTACCGTCCGTCCTCACGACAGAGATTGTTACCTGCAGAGAGTGGGGAATATATCAACCTTACAGCCTACATCTAATATACTGAAACACATCTACTACCATTTCTTTACTTGATTTACAGTAACATTCAAATCTCGAGATAGTTATCTCGAATTCAATGGAAACACATCTACCACCATTTCTTTACTTGATTTACAGAAACATTCAAACCTCGTTATCTCAAATTCAATGGGACCAATATAAAACATTGAGATATCCGAGGATTCGAGATATTGAAGGTAATATACTTAAAGAATATTGGTTGGGACTTCTGAATCATTTCGACTTTCAATATATCAGTGTTTGAGATACTGAAGTTCAAGTGTATTCATAGTCATCTTAACATTTTTTTAAATTGTATTTTTAAAACATTTGACTGTGAGTAGCTCGCTCTAATGATTAGGTAGTCATGTGACTTGCTCTCTATCAGCTTGAAAGCTGTGACTCCAAGTTTCGACCCCACAATGCATGTCGCATCACTGCGGTACACATCACTGACAAATCCGTAAATAAAATAAATACGCTGTTTGAATAGTACCACAAACGTTTAAAATTTCCAAGCAAGCATTCCCATACCTTATATGTTAAAACAAAAACATTGCAGCTAATATGATGTCACAATGCAACTGTTCATATCGACAATACGACGTCACAATTGCAACATTGTTCACGTCAACTGCGTCATTTTTCCCCACGTTAAATGAAGAGGCTGATTTTATTTGCCAAAATGATTTAGGGTTCTTTCGCTCGCACCAACGGTAGCACCATCATACATATTAGGATATTATCAGCCACCCTTTCATTTTGAATGAAATACGTTCCTACACAAGATCAGGAAGTAAATCCTACCCGACTTATATCTTCTGTGACCGTGGTAATCTGGGGCAGCGTAAACTCAAATCTTCCATGTGGATTGTCACTGGCAACAAAAACAACATTAGCCATGGAAACCATGGAGTCAGGAGAAACAGTGGCGCCCCCTGTAGCAGACGTCAAGTGGAGATTATAGGTGGTTCTCCTCTCAGGAACGGTGTCATCTATGGCCTAAAAAGGTTATCATTTAAAATCACTTGACAACACAGAACATTCTACACATTTATAAATTACTTATACTTTTTAGAATGATTTTGCAAATTAGTTTTAAAAAGTTGAATCCATAAATCTTAGCTAGTGCTATGCATGACTTAGTGCTCCAGACCTGTAATGTGATGAAGGCTGTTTGTTGTAGATCCGCCAAACTGACGATTCCCTCCACTTGATGGAACGCTGCAGTCTCCCTGGGGGTCAAGGACCAGGTCACACTGACACGGCCATAGATACCAAGGCCACGGGTGATCATGACCTTGACCTGCCCATCGTAGGATGGCCTGGATTCCCCTGGTTCTCCGATATAGACAGTGCGGTACTCTGGAAGGATGCTGATGGTGCCCCTGGCCCCAGGGTCGGCCTCCACGATGATCGTACAGTCCCCCTGGGTGGAGGATATGTCAGCGCTGTTATCGGCCGAGATCAGCGAAGCGCGGAATCTCTCCTCTCCTTCCAGGGTTGAGTCCTGTTTTGTTCTTAAGGTGATGGCTTTAGTCTTCTCTCCCTTCACAAGTACAACATTAACACAATAACAAATCAAATAGACAGGTTACAAGTACAACATTAACACAATAACAAATCCAATAGACAGGTTACATTGTAAGCTCTGGGACTGCCTTAACTCAATTAAGATATCAAATCTGCCTACACTTTAATTTCATGATCGTGATGTCCAATCTATTTAAAAATAACACTGAAAACATCTCAGTGCTACTGAAAATGTAAATAAATGTGCACTTCTAGAATTACCCGTAAGTGTGTACTAACAAAATGTGTTTGTGATACACTGATGACAGCCCCCCACCCCACCCCACCCCACCCCCCTACAACAAAGTGGAACTGTAAGACATTTGTAGCAATACTGAGAATTTGAAGTAATTTCTGTGTTGTCCATCTTTTATGTAGAGGTCATTTTCAAGGTCACCAGTTTGGTACCAATGGAAAGGTCATCTCACAAGAAAAGCTCATACTAAATATGAAAGCATTGCTTTAATTATAGTTTAAGAGATACGGCTTATGTCAGAATTTTCTAAATATAGGTCAAAGATTTCATTACCAACTAAAAGGTCTTGCCACAAGGAATACCCATGCCAAATATAAAAGCTGTATCTCTTATGTTGTAAAAGATATGACCAAGGTTAATTTTTTTTTAATTTTAATTTATAAGTTTAAATCTAAACTTTATTTATTTTATGACAATTAACAAACAAGTTGTATTTAAATGCTTCTAGTTGGACCAGATTTTGGCATGAAGAGGTATTAAACCAAAGTACCCGGAGGAAATACACGTGCCCGAGCGGGCGACCACAACAACCACCGCCAATCATGGGGGATCAAACTTGGGTCACAGTGGTGAGAAGCGAGTGCGCTAACCACCACACTCCTCCCCGAATCTCTATAAAGTTCTTACTTGAGCGAACTGCAAACTGCCAGCTCTAGGATCTTCAAAATCATTGAAAGCCTCAGCGTTTAACCTCCACTGCACGTTTACGACCCCCTCGCTTCCCTGTATGCGTTCCACGGTGAGAGTGACCTCCCCTTGAGGGTCCGAGGACCTGATCGATTCCTTTACTCTGACCTACAAAAACATGATGGGGATGTGTAGTTCTGTAAGGAATATGCATTTTGGAAAGATTTTTCAGAGTGTTGAAATATCCTGTATGCAAAATGCCCTTCAAATTTGCATAAACTTCATTATTGCCCACCCTGGTAATATGTATAACTTTACAGAGAGTTTGGCAATGATCAAGTATAAAAGTCATGTTGAAACCAGATTTTAAATATGAATAAAAATTTCGATGAGATATTTGTGTAATTTGAATGAGCCATGGGTATTTTGACTCCAGTATCTTTTCAATTTATGGTCATGGAGCCTTATTACCTCCGATTGTGAAAATCGAAACAGTCCATTGGGAGAATCGTTTTTCAAGATGGCCACTCTCACTGACGTCCTGGTTCCCAGCTGGGACAGTCCACTGCTGACGCTTAGCAACTTCACATCAAAAGTCTGTCCCAAGAAAATTCAAATCAATTCTTGTCAAACCTGCTATGGAAACATGCTATGAGAGTTTGAGACATGGTTTAAATTTTACATATAAATCCCTTTCAATAGATGAACTTATACCCCCAAAATACTTTGAACAGAGTTTTGAGATTTTTTTTTCAATGATCGTCAATATAATCATATTCTATACATAATGATAATTTTGGTCACCAAAAGTAGGGGAAGGGGGGGGGGGGACCCCCTGGGCCCCCCTCTAAATCCGCCTATGATCTATAACACTAGAAATTTTGTGGGTGTACCAATTTACCTCCATGGGTTCATTGATTGTGTCATCCAGAATGTAAATAATGATATCTGTGTGTGCCTGTTCGTTCTTCAATGTAACTGTCCCACTGGAAGGCCAAAAGTCAAGGACGCTCGCTTCTCTTGGTTCTGCCTGCCAGGTCAAGGTCGCGTCTCCTAGGAAACCAATACTGCGACTGACTCTCAGCTTTACCGAGGTGTTACGTCCGAACTCTTCATAGACATCAATCCTCCCCTCAATATTCTATAAGACAGATCAAATTCATCAGAAGTTTAATAATCCAACTTCCATATAGTTCTAAAGAACAGACAAATTTATGTGTGACTAAGCTGTTTATGAAGAGGAAAAATTGCAACAACAGTTGTACAATATCTTTCTAATTTGAAGAAAAACTTACCGTTGTCACATTAAACTGCACAATTCCCCGAATTCCGTCGTTTTCATTGATGCTGACTCTGAGTATGTTTCCCGGAATCTTGACACTGGGCTCTGCCCCGGGGGGAGGGGTGATTCCCATAACCCTGACCTCTGTGATGTTTAACAGAAAGGACTCCTCTGCTTCTGGGAAATCATCCTTATGAAAAACAAAGGACTCATAGGCATCAATGATCACCTGAATTATCTGTCTGAAATATGAACTTTGTGAACTTTGTACCCTTTATGATGGGTCCTTATTGAGCCAAAGGCCAAGATTTCAATAACTTAAGCATAGCATACACTACAATTTGGAAAGTTTCAATGTAATTGTTTCCATGTGAACACAATTAAATTCTTTTAAAAGTGGAATGAAATTGCACTTTTCACATCAAATTGATCAAATCTTAAAAATCAGTATAATGACATAATTTGTCCCATCATTATTCAATAAACACAGATGGATGATGACAGAAATGTGCAATTTCATGGAATATATGCTTTTTGCTTCAGTAAGACATAACATTTGGAAACAGATTATTGGTACTGGTATAGTGATAACATCGGGCTAAAATAGTGCAATAATGCCCCTGGTTCTTCTCTTACCTGTTTGATGACCACACTGACATCCACTCTTGTGACATTCTCCTGTAGAATTGCGATGGCCTTTTGGCTGACAAAGTCCAAGCCTGAGATAGCCTGGTTATCCACCGAAACTCCAAAATCAGGCGCTGTTCTAAAAACAGGAAACATACAGAGTTAATCTCTTCCACCTTCTGTTATCTGCCATTTTGCATATTGTCTCTCAAATTTGATAGGTATTGTGGGATTTATTTCAAATGACAATGATTACTGGTAGAGGACTTGAAGATCTCCCATCATGCCCTGCTGCCTGGTGATGTAGACGGTCAGCGATTGGTCGGATCCCTCGGGTTCATCCACTGTCACGCCCTGTCTCTCCCACAGCACCACTCCATACGGAGAATCATTGGCCTGGACCACCACTTTAGCCACATTATTGGGACCTACACAGAATTAAACGTCAAATAGAAATCACTTTACCCCCATAGTATGGATAGATATAGAAAATTTGGACTCAGAGGTCAAACACAAGGTTTTCGCTATTTTGCTGATCATTTCAGCATATGATTTCTTTATTTTCAGTATAATGAATCAAAAATATTTTATCTTTTTATCTATAAATAAACCTCCGAGCACATTAAGTATGTACAGTAACCTTTCAAATAGTGCCCCTGTGTTTCATTTACCTATGCAAATGTGATTTACCAAATTGTGCCTCTCTCTTTGATAAGGTTGTAGAGTGATTTACCGAGTTTTGCCCCTTTGCCCTCCAATGTTGAGCCTGATTCGGTGACCTTCAGTAACCGGATGTAAGTGACCTCTGGAAGTTCGGCTATGTTATCATTCAGAATGGTCAGGGATATAGTGGCCACAGACTGACCGTTGGCAAACTCCACCTGAAATAACCAGATGTATCACTTTTTGCATTTTCGTTAATTTTAATATCAAAAACATGCTAAAAACAATATGCCCCCCAATCTTCAATCACGGGGGCATAAAAAAGACATACTAAATTTCATCTTCCTAATTCAAAGAATGATGAAAAAAATCTCAAAAACTAAGTTGTGACAAACAAGCAGAAAGATCGACTCACAGATGTGTGGAGGGCAAACTTGTCCCCTTTGGCTCCGCTGGTTGGGGACGATATAAACACTCACTGACCAAGACAGCTATGGTCATTTCAAAATCGTCCAATCAGATTTTAGCACAAGTGCATGCAAGTAACACTACAGGAAACCATAAGAAACAACGAAATATCAGAACTGACCTGTCCAGAGAGCGGTGTGATGTCACTGAGTCCACTGTGGTCACCCGATGCTGACCAAGTGACCACCACTCGGCCAAAGAACCCCTGCTGTCTGACCACATTCAGCTGAATAGAACTGTCCTTGTGGTCCAGCTCCTGCACAGTTAACTCTCTTGAATCCTGAAAACAACGCCGGTCATATATTGTTGTTTTGTTAAATACTGCCGCCATTGGAGCATTTCTATTGCAATACAATTCAGATTCTTTTTTAAATTTTAAATAACCTAATAACTATATCAGGACTTAATCTGTTGTATATAGACTTATATATGACATTCAAGTCTTTCAGTCTCTATATGCATATGACCTACCTCTGCAAATTCTATGATTCCGTGAGCGTTGTCATTGGAGACGATGTTGACTGTGATTTTATTTTTGGATCCTATGGTGGCGCCCCCTGTAGGATTAGAGAGGGTGACAAAAAATGTCTCCGTGTTTTCTGGGAGATAATCCTCCAGAATTTCCACACTTGTCGTCCTTAACCTCCGACCTGGTTCAAAGGTCAAGGTTATTGTTCTGAAAAGAAAAAATCCCGATACAATCAATCCCCAATACCTGGTGGTAGCTGCCCGCTTTCTAATTTAAGTTAAATACACCTGCTCACTATCCATAACTCATATTTTCCAACTCCAGGATATTAACCCCATGACTGCAGATTTGTATGATTTAAAATGCTATACCAAGTAAAATATTAGTATATTTCTAATTACTGTAAAGGGGGAAATATTCGCGTGGGTTTTATGTTCGCTATATTCGCGATTACACTAATGATCGCGAAAATAAAACCATCGCGAAATGTTATTCAATTTATTTGGGGGTATGATTTTAATTCAATTTCTTTACTTTCCGTGAAATTTAAACCATTGCGAAATACCAAAGGATAAAAATTGCGAAAATTTAGCCCCGTGAAATTAAAGCCCTTTACAGTAATTCATTCAATTGAAGTTAAACTAGTATTCTATCTGCATTTGTATGATGTCCTGTCAAAATATCTCAAGAAGGGTAAAAGTTTTACTTATAAAAGACATGTGACATATATCCTGCAAAGGAGAAAATTTACCGCACAATTCAACTTAATCAGATAAAGAGACCAAATCAGTCACTCATTGTAATATGTGGGTCACTTTCTGTAGTAGTGGTGAATGGTAGTGGAATTTATGCAAGGTTGAACTGATGAACTGAACAACTCGTGTACTGAATGGCCCTAAAGGCCTTCCCTCCATGATGAACTGAACAACTCGTGTACTGAATGTACTAACACCGTCCCCCCATGATGAACTGAACAACTCGTGTACTAAATGCACTAACCCGTCCCTCCATGATGAACTGAACAACTCGTGTACTGAATGTACTAACCCGTCCCTCCATGATGAACTGAAAGCACCTCGTGTTACTGAATGCTCTAAAGGCCTCCCTCCATGATGAACTGAAACAACTCGTTTATGAAATGTACTAACCCGTCCTCCATGATGAACTGAACAACTCGTGTACTGAATGTACTAACCCGTCTCCCATGATGAACTGAACAACTCGTGTACTGAATGCTCTAACCCGTCCCTCCATGATGAACTGAACAACTCGTGTACTGAATGTTTAACCCGTCCCTCCATGATGACTGAACAACTCGTGTACTGAATGCACTAACCCGTCCCTCCATGATGAACTGAACAACTCGTGTACTGAATGTACTAACCCGTCCTCCATGAGTGAACTGAACAACTCGTGTACTGAATGTACTAACCCGTCCCTCCATGATGAACTGAACAACTCGTGTACTGAATGTACTAACCCGTCCCTCCATGATGAACTGAACAACTCGTGGTACTGAATGCTCTAACCCGTCCCTCCATGAATGAACTGAACAACTCGTGTACTAAATGCACTAACCCGTCTCCATGATGAATGAACATACACTCGTGTATTGAATGTACTAACCCGTCCCTCCATGATGAAACTGAACAACTCGTGTACTGAATGCTCTAACCCGTCCCTCCATGATGAACTGAACAACTCTTGTACTTAATGTACTAACCCGTCCCTCCATGATGAAACTGAACAACTCGTGTACTGAATGTACTAACCCGTTCCTCCATGATGAACATGAACAACTCGTGTACTGAATGCTCTAACCCGTCCCTCTATGATGAACTGAACAACTCGTGTACTGAATGTACTAACCCGTCCCTCCATGATGAACTGACACAACTCCGTGTAACTGAATGCTCTAACCCGTCCCTCCATGATGAACTGAACAACTCGTGTACTGATGCTCTAACCCGTCCCTCCATGATGAACTGAAACAACTCGTGTACTGAATGCACTAAACCCGTCCCTCTGATGAACTAACAACTCGTGTACTGAAATGCACTAAAGGGTACCCCCCGTCCCTTCCCTCCATGATTTTGGGGGTTGGGTAGAACTACTTTTCATGTTAACGAAGAATTGTCAGATCAATATTTTCTCAATTCATGCCCCTCCCTTTCCCCCTCAAATTCCAAAACTGACGCCAAGTGTCTGAACTCGCTGTGTTTGACACATGTAGTTATGTGTGCTTAGTTGTCAGTTAATGCAGAAAATAAGACCTTGCTGGACATACTACAAGGCCCTCGTAAATATTAAAACCATGACAGAACAAGAAATCTGTGAGCCAATGCTCACAGTTACTAGCTGATACCCCGCTATAAGCCTTTTAAAACTGTCAATATAGTTGTACATATTTCCAGGTCCTCGCAAACAGGAAATATATGTCTGATGAATCTGAAAATGCATCCCACAATACATAACCTGTATAAAGCTACATGCAAAACTATCAGTAGCCTGTGAAATATATTTGCTGAGAATATGTGATGAAAAATGTTGTATAGGAGCACTGTATTAAAAACTCGAGAGTCCTCGGCAAACAGGAAGTAGATGTCCGATGAATCTGAAAACGCATCCCACGATACATCATACCTAATAAGCTTCATACAAAATATCAGCAGCCCGTGATATATGGTTGCTGAGAATTATTGACGAAAAGGTGGACGAATGACGACGGACAGAGGTAAAACAGTATATCCCCCTCTCCTTCGGAGCAGGGGTATAATTAGAGACAAAGAATGGTTCCAATATTCTGCAATTGTCTCACATCCTTGCCCATCACATGTCCATGATCCTCAAACTTGATGATATTCTGTGTAATTCATTTCTTTAAATATATGTTTAAAATTATATATTCAATATTTTGTTCTTATAAATAGTAATTATACTGTAAAGGGGGAAATATTCGCGTGGGTTTTAATTTCGCTATATTCGCGATTATGTCAATTATCGCGAAAATAAAACCATCGCGAAGTGCTGTTCAATGTATTTGGTTATAGGATTCTAGCTTAGAATATTTACTATCCGCAAAATTTAAACCATCACAAAATGCTAAAAGATAAAAATTGCGAAATTTTAGCCCCGCGAAATTAAAGCCCTTTACAGTAGTCAAAGTAATGTCATGGGTAATTTGCTGCTTTGAAAGTCATCTTTCTCTAAAAATAAGACACTTGCCTCGGTGAGAAATCACTAGAGGTGACTTTGATGAGGTGGAATATTGTACAGTTGGCCCGAGGATCCACATCTACCCTGGGTATCAATACAAAGGCACCTGTTGCCTGGGCAACCATCACAGGGAACAGCTCATTGGCTGGAGGACCACTCCAAACCGAGTCAAATCTCTGGTTCTGAACATCCCAGGCATAGATGGCAGAATTTCCAATTGTGTTCGCAACAGCTAGGTATCCTATAAATAATGTACATATTAGCAAGAAATCTGAAGTATTATATCATTAGTACCGTATATGATTTATATCATGACAACTAAGCACAATTAGTGGATCCAAAGAAATTTCAAAGGAGGGATCCAACCCATAATGGCATCCCCCCTCCCCCAAATAAAGGAGGGTGGGGGTGCTCGCAAACCCAAAACAGATTTTTTTTTTACAACCACCATACCCCATCCCCTTGATATGTCCTTGCATTCTTTATTTAACCTTTACATTGCTTTCCTGAGAAAATAACTAAAGACTGTACAAAAATATCACAAAGGCAACGAAAACGCCATTAAAAACATCATGTATGGGAGCTCTTCTGATGTATTGTATATAAAGGGACCCTAACCTGTATTGTCTGTGCCAATGAACGAAGCTATCTTGTTCACTCTGTTTGTTTGTATGTCTGTGTGTCTGAAAAAGGTTTGTGCTGTGGAATCCCATCGATACACAGCAGACTTCTGGGGACTACTGACAACATCGCCACGGTTACTGGCAAACACCAGCAGGGTCAGTGAATAGATCTGCAAAAAGCTGGCATCAGTTGCTCCGTGTGTCTCAATCCTCTGGTGCTCAGAAAATTTCTGATTTTCCCCGAGCTTATACACAATAGAACTGAAAAAAAGACACCATAATGTAGTAATAAAATTTGTATATGTTTTGTATTGACATATTAAAATTTTTAAAATGACTTGTTTTCTAAATAAACAAGGCAACTCAAGCATAGCATCCCCCTCACAACTTTTATCTTGTTCACAAGATGTTAGGCAATAGTGACCTTGACCTATGACCCCTGACCTTAAAAATCAATAGGGTTCATCCTCTCTCCATTGACATTTGTGGAAGGTTTGATGATCCTCTGTTGAATGCCTTTGCCTCTGTCTTGTTCACAAAGGTCCATACACACACACACAGAGATGCACAGCAGCAATGCTATATCCCCTCCGCAACTAGTTGCGAGGGGATAAAAAGCATCTGTTTTTCATTTTTTTTAAAATATATATATTTCATTTGATATTCTTTCTATATCTCTAAGTTATGAATAATTTCGTGCCTGTTATAGAATAGCAATACATACTGCACTGAGTAAGTCTTGAGTTTTGAGTTGTAGTTGTTAGCGACGGCCATGTAAATCACGCCCTCTATGTTGGCTACAGCCACAGCTGCTGCTCCCTGATTCTCCAGGCTTTGCCAGGGAGATGGTGTAAACAGTTTGGTGGAGTTGTCCCATTTATACACATCAACATTTACCAGCGTCTCTCCATTGTTATCGCGCGAGTTAGAAAAAACCAAAAAATGGTCATCACCGCTACTGAAGTAGCCCACATCTGTAGCGCCTTTCGTCCGGAAATCTTGTAACTGTCAACAACAATATAATCATGAACCAGAAAAAGCATATTTGCTTGAATTATGAAAGTTTTATACTACAATATAACTTATATCAGCATGCAGCATTGTCACCAATTAAATCCAATACAGTAATTAAATGCAAGTTATTCACATATTGTGATCCACATGTCAATTAATTTGACGTGACGTCATCTGGTACATTTGTTTTGATAGGCTGATCAAGCACACACACACACACCATCCCACACAAGAAAATTAAATCATTTTGGGGTATTTGAATAAAAAAAAAAAACATGAACAAGAGCAACGTCAACATAGCATTATATGCCCATCATAATTATTTCAGAGAAAATGGATTGTAGATATATATAGAAGGCAATATATTATCCTGCACTCAATATATAAATATTGCATGTAGTTGAGGGTAACATTGAAAAATTTTCACCCCCCGAGAAAACATGTCAACCGAGGCGTAGCCGAGGTTGACATGGTTTTTCGAGGGGTGAAAATTTTCATGTTACCCTCAACTATATGCAATATTTATTTTGTTATACTGAATGTTATAAAAACAACAAACCATTTCGTCTGTTGACGTTGATCATTGTCATGCGATGTTTCGTACATGCATTCTGGTAATCGCGTTTATCACAAACGCTCAAACGACGTTGTCTAACAATCTACGGCGAACCGTACGCGCATAAATTAACGTATCGCCGAACCACGCCCACCGAGCAAAGGCAGATAACTCCGCGATGCTCCGACATCATCAACATTATTCAACATGGTGAGGAATGGAACAACGGCTCAACTCGCCGACGTGCCGACGATTTTGCTGCCATACGGGCACCTTGAGAACAAAAGCAACGTGGCAAATGCCTATAGCAAAAAGCTCTTATTTGCAGACCCTGAAGATTTTCTTACAAAATTTATTTATAGGGCTAACCAAAGGGGGTAATGCGTATCAACCGAATTTTATTTTGATGGGTGGTGGCATTTTCATTTTTTATCTTAATTTTTTTTAGGTCCGTGGTTGGGTTTTAAACATATATATTTTAAATAGGTGCATGGTACAGTTGCGGATTTAGAGCCCCCCCCCCCTTTGGTGACCAAACTTAATTTATAGGTAAATTAACCTCTAAAAGTAACTTTAAAAGCTCTAAAACCCGAGAGCTTCGGGGGCTTCGCTCCCTGGGCCCCACTTTGGCTTCATCCCAGACCTTAACCTTATTGGCTCTTTTTCAACGAACCGCCCCCCCCCCCCCCCCCTCCTTTCGACAAATCCTGGATCCGACACTGTGGTAGGTAATTAAGGTTTTATTAAATTAAATATTTTTGCCATGTATGGATATTGAATTTGATAATATAATTTTATTGCTGCTTGTTGTTTTTGTAAATCTTTTCGAAAAGGTCGGCACGTTTTCGAGATTTGAAATCCAGTCAGTTCCCTATATTTAATTTTGGATAGTTCTTGGTGGTAGCGAGGATTTGTTTGAAGTTTTAAAGACCTTAGCCTACTGTGGAAAGCCAACCACGGACCTAAAAAAAAAAAAAATAGATGAAAATACGACACCCATCAAAATAAAATTCGGTTGATACGACGATTACCCCCGTTTGGTTATTTCTGGAATAGCTAATAAAATATCATTTTTGATGGGAAAGGGGGGGGCTAAATAATGTGACAAGAAATAAATAAATAAAAAATAAATGAAAAAAAAATTAAATAACACAAACACTGCTCTGTTTTGAAGGAAAGGGGGGGGGGACTTCTAACTAATGTGACAGGCTAATAATATACTGCTCTGAAAGGGGGGGGGGGGGACTTCTACTAATCGACATAATGCAGAAGGGGGGGTCTAAATAAAAAATAAAAGCAAATTAAAATAAGGCTTATAAAACACTGCTCTCTGTTGTTACTGCGGGGAGGGGCAAACTTCTAAATTAATGTGAATGGTGCTGAAAAACTACTTTGTACTTGACCAAAAAAAAAAAGGGGGGGGCAAAACCCCCCCCCCCCCGCCCCGCATGCCCATGTGAATAAAGTCTGTACGCCAGTACATGATATATATTTATTATATACACAGAAAAAAGTAAATCATTTTATTTTTTTTAGTTCATTAATGGACTTTGTAGTACACGAATATAAAATGAGAGAGAGAGAATTGTACACGAATAAAGAGAGAGAGAGAGGAGAGAGAGAGAGAAATGCAAATGATATAGTTGAACTTTCAACTTTATATTAGTAGCACTTATCATTCGACGTGTAATTCCCTTGAAATCATTTTTTGCTGCATAGTACTTCAAGATGACCCAGCTTCAGTGTTGCACGCGTACGTGCCCGACAAAATTCATCGACGCGACAGTGGAGGGAATTACGCAGGTGTGCGTCTAAAAAGGTGTGAAAGTTCAAGGGGGCAGGAAGGCTGGTTTGAACATAAGAAATATACATGTACTTGTAAAATATTTGAACACAAGGCATAACTTGAAATGCTTCGATTTATTCCGATCTCTCAATATATCCTCACGTTGAGTTACGTAGAGCTTGATCCATTCGCCCTACATTTCTCCAGATTTGTGGCTGGTTAAGGAAACGGATGAATTTCACCTCCCCATCTAGCCTTTCAGGGTACCTGTTATCCATGTTAGAGGTGTCCCAACTGCACCGGCTTCACCACAGTTGACTTGTATTTAATCGCGTACTTTGCTTGTTTTGTCGGAGCAGACGGCAGAGCTTAAACGCGCTGAATAAATGGAATTTTTTCATTGGCTGAAAATATACTGTGATTGACAGCTGGCGATACGTTAATTTGATGCATGTAACAATTTTTCAGAATGTTACCCGCTGCAAGTAATGTTTCCCGTTGCTAGATACTATCACCCTGGAGGGTGTGTTTTCTATTCTCTGAGGGAAACAGTATGTTTTGTCAACTGTTCCTTGTCCAATCAGATTCGAGTATTTTACATGAAAGTATATACAATGAAATAATTATTGCCTGCGCAATATTAAAACTACTATGTGCATTGCGACCTTGACCTTTGACCATTGATTTTGGCTCAAGGTCATTTCCTTGGGTCCACAGCAACAATTTTGTAAAAAAAAAAATTATTCAAACTCATGCACTCAGTGAAAAGTTATGACCTGTGTAGTGATAAACCATATGTGCATTGTGACCTAGACCTTTGACCAATAACTTTGTCTCAAGACTACAACACAGCCTTTGGTCGAGGCCAACAATTCTGGAAATATTATTCCAATCCATGCACTCAGTAAAATGTTATAGCCCAGACAATGTTAAAACCACTATCTGCATTGTGACTTTGACCAGTGACCTTAGTTCAAGGTCATGACACTTCCATGGGTCCAGGACAACAATTCAGTGAAATATCATTCCAACCCATTCACTCAGTTAAAAGTTATGGCCCGGAAAATGTTAAAACCATGTGCATTGTGGTCCTGACACTTTTTTGGGTCCAGGACAACAATTCTGTGAAATATCATTCCAATTCATGCACTCATTGAAAAGTTATGTTAAAACCATTATGTGAATTGACACTTCCTTGGGTCCAGGGCAACAATTCTGTGAAATATTGTTCAAATCTACAAAAGGGTCAGAAGTTATGGCCCGTACAAACTATTTCGAACAGGCATGATTTTATTTACATGTGGACAGTGCTAATGCACTATGCTTACAGTACCCCGCTCTTATCCTGAAACATCTACAGTTAATACTGTTAAACCTACGAATAGTTTTCTCTATACCGGTAATCCTTTTGTTTAATTTGGATAATAATTATATCTTATTCAATGTATTCACAGAAAACTGTATACATACGTCAGGATATATGTCAATCTGATTGAAATTAAATGTTAGATTCGCTCACATACTTGCTACTGTGTAAGAGAACCTTACTGAGCATGTTCACAATACCCACTATATCACTGTTGACCTCTGAATGTTAATCTCTTCCAACTTTTTACTATTACTAACAACTTCCCAAAATTTCCTAGAAATCCATCAAGTGAAAGCGCTATCCAGGCGACAACATGCTATGACACACTGACAGACGGACTGATGAACAGTCTGGAGGGTCAAAATTACAGTCGAACTTTGTATATGCCTAACTGTGCGATTCATAAGATCAGGGAGTGGTTACCAAATTCCAATGGACAGTTTTACATGGGGCATGGCAGTGATTGTATAAAAACCTAAACTTTAGCAATATAAAAAGGCTGTACACTCTGTAAACTTTCAGTTTTAGAGATTTCAGTACCGTGAGCTAACATTCTCAAACTAGTCAAACGTAAAATCAATGAAGTAATATTTTCAGGTTATAAGTTCATCATTTGAAAATTTTATTTTATTTACTTATATTTACAAACAATGGACCGGTAGATTTCTAACACGTTCCTTTTCCTGTGTATTTCTATGTGTATAGCAATTAACACCTGGGCATGCACGCTCTGGTCACTCCAGGCCTGGGGGTTATAACACTTTTTTGAGCACGTTTTCATACTCAAGCTCAACTCAGTGACTTAACTCTTTATAGGAAAATATAACATGTTTTGATTAGGCTCCGCCTACCTCATTAATAACCTACTGGTCGCAAAATGGGTCTTTAAGTATGTATTTCTCCCCATGTTTTACCCCCAGTTGTAATGCAACCCTGCAATTCATTCAATTCACTAGAGTTTCTCTGTGTAATGGAATCAGAATTATCAGTAATATCGAAAGTAAGAATTGTGCTATAATAGGAAAATATATGGTCATTGAATAAAGGTAAAATTTCATGAAATTAAAGACTGTTTCTAGGAGGCAAAAACACATGTATGAGGAGTTTAAGCAAAATTCTAAGTTCAAAGGGCATAAACTCCCACAAAATTCGGGGGGAATATGCACAAATATACCTATGATGTCCCTGCTACATATCAAGTTTCGTAAATATCGGATCAGTAGTTTCAAAGGAGTGGCACTGACAAGGATTTACGGCAAATTTCAAAGTTTAAAGGGGTAAAACTCCACAAAAATTGAGGGATCAAAATTTCCTGGCAACATGGACAACTACATATGATGACCTTGATACATATCAAGTTCCCTAAAAAATCGGATCAATAGTTTCAAAGGAATTGCACTGAAAAGGTTATTTATGAGATTTAGTGCAAATTTCTAAGTTCTCCCACACAAATTAGGGGATCAAAATGTCCTGGTATTATGCACAACTACATAAGATGTTCTTGCTACATATCAAGTTTCGTAAATATTGGATCAGTAGTTTTAGAGGAATTGCGCCGACAAGGTTATTTATGAGGATTTAAGGCAAATTTCTAAGTTTAAAGGGGCATAACTCCCATACAAACTAGGGGATCAAAATTTCCTGGTAATATGCCCAACTACATATGATGTCCTTGCTACATGTCTAGAATCTTAAAAATTAGACCAGAAGTTTCAGAATAGTTGCGCTGACAAACTTTGTGACGGACTCACTGACAGACAGACGGACATGTCTCCCCACTAAAGTGGGGGGAGACATAATTACATGAAATTGTTGTAAAAATTCTGGCCGTTGGTCAGTGGGGGGAGACATAATTACAGGAAATTGTTGTAAAAATTCTGGCCGTTGGTTCACGTCAAACAGCAATACCCCCACACCACTCATGAGTTACCCTATATATTGTACCTGTATTAAACGACCACCTGTTTGACGTGGATAAAATCGTACATTAAGGAGTGATTTTAAACAGTTGATAGAATTTAATTAGCATGTAATCAGCACGTACTGCTAGGTGAAAATTAAAGAATATTATTTCAAAAGTGAAATAGTCAGCATCCACATTTACGTATTTGATGAATTTTGCAAACTCATGGTTAATAAATGAAAGTTTGTTTTTGGAGGCAAAAACATATGTCTCCCCCCGTGCTGTCAGTTGAGTAGTTTCAAAGGAGTTGTGTTGAGGAATTTTGGCAAACTTTTAAGTTCAAATGAACATAATTTTAACAAAAATTAGAGAATCAAAATTTCCTGGTAATAAGCACAACTACATATGATGTCCTTGCTACATGTCAAGTTTCTTAAAATTCAGATCAGTAGTTTCAGAGGAATTGCGCTGACAAGATTATTCATGAGGATTTCGGGCCAATTTCTAAGTTCAAATGGGCGAAATTCCCACAAAAATTAGAGGATCAAAATTTCCTGGTAATATGCGCAACTACATACAATGTCCTTGCTACATATCAAGTTTCTTAAAATTCGGATCAGTAGTTTCAGAGGAGTTGCGCTGACAAACTTTGTGACGGACAGACGGATAGACAGACAGACGGACGGGCCAAAAGCAATATGTCTCCCCAGTAAAGTGGGTGGAGACATAATAAAGGATAATGACTCCATCTAAAGGGAGATCATAATAAAGGATAATGACTACATCTAAGGGGAGATAATCAAGAAATGACAATAGGAAGATAAAATCTTTAGGCTAATCGGCCTGAAGTGACAAAACTTAGATTACAGCATCTGTCTTTTATTGGAGAAAAGGAGAAGCCATGAAGGGATGTACATGGGGATATGCTGTACTGTAAAGGGGGAAATATTCGCGTGGGTTTTATTTTTGCTATATTTGCAATTATGTCAACTATTGTGAAAATAAAACCATCGTGAAGTGCTGTTCAATGTATTTAGGTATATGATTCCAGCTTAGAATATTCACTATCCGCGAAATTTAAACCATTGCGAAATGCTAAAAGAGAAAAATCGGGAAATTTTAGCCCCATGAAATTAAAGCCCTTTCAGTATATGAAAACTTTCACCTATTCTGACATGTTTTCTGACATATGATATATTAGTTTCTGCCTATCCTAAATGAAATCCAGGCACTATTCTCTCTTCGTCTTTTCACAGTACCGGGTATACATAAAATAGATTTTATTAAACCAATTTGGGGCCCATAAGGGCATACCAGTCAGGAGTAACATATAAAAGAAGAAAATCAAGACTGATAATAACAACATGATAAAGACAAATTAAAAATAAAGATAGTAATAATAAATGACTATTGAAGATTATAGCAGTTGGGGATTATATCTGTAATAAATGTTTATAACATCTATGTAGTTAATATACGTATGCATTAAACATGTAAACTTGTGCTAGAGCTCAGAATGAGGTTCGACTGCATAGTACTGTGGAATCATCATTGTTTGGATTTCGTGGGTCACTATTACCCACAAATTCAATTAACATCCCCACGAACATGTTTTTCCTTTTAATCTTTAAAAAATATTGTGCCGTTCGCATTATTTATGAATTACCCATGAAATTGACATCCCCACAAACCATCAAAATTTGTACCACACGACATTGGCCCCCACGAAATTAAAATGATTCCACAAAATTACGTCCCCACGAACCATCAAAATTTTGGTTACCCATGAACACTGGCCCCCACGAATTAAAATGATTCAACAATAATTAGGCCCCGAACAATATACATGTACATGCCTATGTGCCCATATAGACTGCTTTCACAAGGCTCCCACATTACATACAGATGTTTCAAGTCTGCTGATACTGTTTGCATCCGCTCAAGTGGATACAGAGCAGACATAAAAACCAAATACCAAGTCTGCTGATACTGTTTGCATCCGCTCAAGTGGATACAGAGCAGACATAAAAACCAAATACCAAATCTGCATTGCATGGCCTTTTCGTTGTGTACCTTAATTGGGACTGTCGTGGGCAATTTGACATTTCCCACCACCCCTACACATCAGTAACAAACAAATGGTCTACAAGAGGATGTCTCCAGGAGAGTGAACAATCCCTCTCACATCCTGTGTCTGAATACTGTACATATCATCCAATCCTGGACTTTTATCTGGGTTTCCTCTTTCAAAATAATATACCTATATAAATATATATTGCTATTTACCAATAGGAGAGAAGAATCATGGTTCACTCTGTACAGCCTCGATTTGGTTTCATATCTTCGGACATTGCCATAGTTACCAATCACAAGATAGGTGGATAAACCAATGGAAAAAGTAGTGGCAGTCACAGCAACATCTGTCTCTATTGTCTGTTGATGAGAATGTTCAGAATGCCGAAAATAGTAAAAATATGTCCAGTCACAGCAACATCTGTCTCTATTGTCTGTTGATGAGAATGTTCAGGATGCCGAAAATAGTAAAAATATGAATCATTTTTGTAACATGAACACAGTACCCCCCCCCCCCCTT
>CAJDSM010031857.1:682-15392 GCA_903981925.1 Ostrea lurida
CTTCAGCCTTAACTGTGCTGCGAACTTGGTACAAATCATCCAAAGATAAAGGGGACCCAAGTTTAGTCAAACAAAGGTTCAGACCCCCATCAAAGGGAAAATAATCAATAATAAAAAATAGGTGTTGCATGTATCTAAAAATCTTCTTGTCAAGAACCCTTTGGCTATATAGGTTGACATTCATATGAAAGCTTCCTAATATAATGAAGATTTAAGTTTATACAAATCATTACCCCCAGGGTTACGGTAAGGTCATTATATGTGATCAAAGTTTTACATGCAAATGTATAGAAAAAACTTTAAAAATTTTCTCAAGACCCATTGGATCAGGGGAAATTATATCTACCTGAAAGCTCCCTGATTTCAATATCTCCAGGAGCTGGGAGAGCACCCCAAAGGTATCCATCAATATTGTTTGGTGGTTCTAGACTAACAAATCCCATGGCTAGGTATACACATCGCCATGCTTTTACATGTAGTCTCAAACTCTCAATCTATGACACTCTCGATTAGGACTACATGTTTACACATTCCTTTGTCCTGCACGTGATCTAAGGTAACAAGCTATCTGATTTGATGCAGGGGACCTGTCCTGCATCCAATCAGATGCATGAAGTTGTTGGTACAAAAATAGTGCTAACACAGCCAAAGGTTGTAGAGAAGCGGAGCGGCTCGTAAACCCTTGGCTAGCGAAGATGAATTATCCCGTGCTTGTTGCATTAGATACACTGATGGAATCCAAATCTGATCTTATTTTTTCGTTTATTGAAATCTGAAAATACAACTTCACTTCCATCGACTGAATAGCGTTTTCTGATAGTTTGAATGCCATGTGATAAACAGACAGATGTAAAGGCTAAGATAACGAACAGTGATCAATCTCGTAAGTCCTAAATAGAATACAAAAACAAGAGTTGGGCAATCACGGACCCCTGGACGCACCAGAGGTGGGATCAGGTGCCTAAGAGGAGTAAGCATCCCCTGTTGACCGGTCACACCCGCCGTGAGCCCATAGTCTTTCATTGTCATTGATTTGAAAGGAAAAAATGCTTTGTTAGTGGAAATATAATTGCAAGAACCAAAATCATTTAAATCGTGGTGGTATCTCGTGTCATTGTGTGTCAACCATATACAGGCGTAATGTGCAGAAATATATCTAATTGTTCAACATTCATTCCCACTGACCTATTTCTTAATCTTGCAAACTCTTCGTTTCTAATTGATTCTCTTTAGATACCATTTGTTTTCAAAACTGCTAAACCTTACCTGCATTTCCGCTGTAGCCGCTGATGGACAGCCTGTATTTAGAAGATTCACTCCCAACAGAGAAATGTGAGTACCGAGCATACACCATGGATCCGGTGAACTTTTCCAGGTCAATACGCAGTTCCTGGTTTCTTCCGCTGGTCAAGGTATGGATTTTATCATTCCCTTTATAAATAAAACTCTGTCAATTTCTGTGTATGTATGAATCATATACGATACCAATTTTGATGCACGAGAAGCGCATTTCGACGATTTGTCTCTTCAGTGACGCTCAAACTGAAATGTTGGAAATCCGAAACACGAAATTAAAACTTTAAAAAAAACCAATGTAGTGCCAAAGACTGGAGCCAAATATTTCGAAGAATCAGAGCTATGCCGGAGGGAGACAATCCTTAATTTTGATATAAATTTCTATTTTAAAACTGTCTACCACTAGCATTCAAGCAATGTTTCAATGTTCTTGAAATTATCACGATATTTGATATTATATATGATATCCTAACATAAGATTTAATACTTTTCAACAAAACTATACAGTACATATTCCGATCGGATACTCAATAATTACTTTAGGTACATTGATCAATGATTATCTATCATTACCTAACCAATATTCGCTGTCAGGGTCTCCAAATCCTTTCTTATAATCATTCCATTCGCGCTGAAAATCTGTATTTCCGTCAAATCGTATCTGTATTACCTACAGACACATTCGAAATGTAATATTCTTTCAACCCAGAGTATTTTATTTAAAATTACATTAATAGAAATACTATCAAACAAAATACCAGGATATTTTTATTTCGTGACCCTTCGGGAATCCTTTGCCTTTATTAGGGCATCAGCAACTCTTGGTGAGGTTCTGAAAAGTCATACTTTTGCTTAACGATTAAGATTAGAGACCTCTGTATTTAAGGTAGTACTCAAACAATTGAGAAGTCTCATTTTTAAAGACCGAGCGTTTTGTGAAAAGTTACTAGTTTTAACTGATGACCGCACCCCACCACCACCCATCGCTCCCAGAAAAGATATGAAATTCATACCAATTAGATACTATGACCAGGATTGATGCGAATGTGATTCTACAAAAATATGGCATTTCAAGCTCTCGATAGAGGAACATACAACGTTCAAAAATATAACTTATACTACATGTCTTCAATACTTGATTTAGATATTCGTATTCAATGAATGATTTATCCTTACCGTCCACCCCCCTCCGTCTGTGGTCATGTCACAGTACACTCGGACTGAAGTTTTGTTGTCAGGAAGTATTAAGTATACACCGTCAGGAAGGTTGGGATTGTTTTCTTGAATTTCCTTACAATCCAAATAACTTCCAACTGCAAAAGAAAATTTATTGTGAAAACCTAGTTGTACTAATCTCATTTTTATTTTTTAAACTAATGAATGTAAAGGCAAAGATAACGAACAGTGATCAATCTCGTAAGTCTCAATGAATGAATGAAAACGTTTAATGATAATATATTACAGCGCATCAACATGTACTAAGTTTATGCTTGCCATCTATAGGTGATGTTTTCAAATAAACTGAATTTCTGAAGAGGGAAACCATCAAAATGTGTTTGAATTAGAATATATCTTGAAACTGGAATGTCCTTTTTATCATTTGGAAATGTCAAGGTTTGTTACGGTACAGTGACAAGTGCTGAGGGAGGACTTGGCTGGATAATGTGTGTTTATGATTACAAAAAGGCTGAGGGAGGACTGGCTTGATATGTGTGTTTGACTTCAACAGTTGCTGAGGGAAGACTGGCTGATATGTGTGTTATGATACAACAAGTGCTGCGAGCGAGGACTGGCTGATATGCTGTTTATGAATTCTAAAACAGTGCGCGTATGGACTGGCTGATTTTGTGTTATGTATTACAAACAGTGCTGAGGGAGGACTGGCTGATGTGTGTGTTATAATTACAACTGACCAACCGAAATTCTACACCTCTTGACAAGTAAATTTTCTAAAGTTATAGCAAATTCAAATTGTCTTCTTGATTTTAAATTTTTGAGAAACGAGGCGTTTACCAACTATCAAGAAACTGCTGACGTGCGATTTTAATGCAGAGCGTAGAAGTTATGTTAGTCTATATGTGAAAATTGTTTAGGATTCTTTTGATGAGTAGTTTTTCCGTGACATTTGAAGACATTTGAAGATGGACGTTATATCCATTGAAATCAAGGTATTGATTTAGACAAAGGCTTTCGAAATTTGCAATGAATCTCGCGTTCTCAAACCAAATGTGATAAAAATCTTGTATATATGTTTTGGGATTATGATTACATTTAATACAATGCTAATTTCGGAAATTTACTCATGATAGTCGTGGTACAGGTTTTTCACTATCAAAAAAATGCCTTTGACGGAGAATTTTGAAAGGATTCTATTCCCATTTTTCAGGAATACTGATGTTGTGACCATGAATACAATTCTAAGGAAATTGACAATATTTCTAACTGCCTGTTTGATGCCTCATTTGTTACGCCACGTAGGCTTATTTATCTAGTAATTCTTAATATTTCTGAAACTAATTCCGATATTTTTTTTATTTTTCAACAACGTTCAAGTGTATTTTCTAATATAGCATTCCGTGGAATTTTCCCTTTAATCAATATTATTATTTATTGTTGACTTTGTATACTACATAAATCTATCATAGGTCCTGGCAGTTCATTATGTTTAACTCAACACTGTACATTAAATAAATCTATATTAGGTCCGAGCAGTTCACTATGTTTAACTTGCATGCGCCAGTTTTACATATTTTATTGGTTTCCGATATTTTGTGCACCATGCCTTTGACATTGATAGTGGTTTATATTGAAATATATTTCCTGGTATCGGTGCATATAATTGATTTGTTCATTTGCAAATCTAGGCATTCATAACAAGTTAATACACAGTTGTCCCTGCAACCCAATTTTGTATCTTGTACATCATTTCATGGATTATGAGAATAAATGATATTTTCTCATATGCAGTTTCCTTATTTCATTGGTAATTCAATTACTATTCAGTAATAAAAACCGAGCAGCGAAAAGTCAAAATTTGTATCCTCTGTGTTTTAATCTTGAAATTGTTGCATGAAAAGGCAACGATAATGTAGAGTGATCAGTCTCGCAATTCCTAAACAGAATACAAAACAGAATACAAAACAAAACAAGAGCCGGCCAAATACAGACCCTCGGAGAGGTAGCGTACCTTGGAGGAGTAAGCATCCACTGTTTACCGGTCATACCTGTTTTGATCCCACCTGTTTTAGATCAGGTGAACGAATTATTTTAGATCATCCTTTAGTATTGGATTGCAATGTAATGAAGAACCTGAGAAACCAGTTTGTGTGTTTGTCTGAATTGTACACAACGGTTACAATGGCGCCCACGTTGATTTTACGTTCCTGACCATCATAATAGGATGATTTGTGTATCCACGCTGGGGTTTGTCTTGGTTTTTATTCTCAGTGATGAGTACTTTTATATTTAAATCGTTTTCATGTTGCAACAACCAACAACTATGATATCTCAATTGAAACAGGCCTATATCGATCTAGATCCATTCATTCCGTTATGAGCAATTCTTCAGACCAGGTTGTGATTTACCGTTATACCCGTTTTCCAGTCACGTGATTACGGCTGAGTGACTACGACTGAATGAGAACTTTCTTTCTATCAACATACACTCCGTATTTCATCTATACGTGCGATAAAAAAAAATCACGGTGCCAAAAGAGTGGGTTGTTGGTGAACAAACTGCTAAAGTTTAGTACGTTTAGGGGAGAATGTTTCAGGTTTAATGTAGATAGTTTTATTTCATATGGTTAGTTAGGCAATTAGCTTGATTAGTTTGATTGATTAACTATATACTTTTATTTTAAGACTAGTGTTTACTATTTTAAAATAGTACATATAGTGCATTAAAACTGATTATCTTGCAAGTTGCAGCCATAGTATTTGAATGTTGTAGCTTACATTAATTGATCTTATTTACAGAGGAGGATTTCAATATCAGTTGCAGTAGTATTACTATAATTATTATTGGATATTTATTTTATTACAGTAACCCTTGACTTAGAAATGTCAGGATACATTTTCTCTAAGAGGAAGAGAATGTCACAGGCTGAAATAATATACTAATAGTATTTCATATCATTCATCATTCATTATTTCATTAATAAATAACATATGACAAACGCTTGATTGACAAAGAGGGGTGTGAAAGGTCAGTATGGTTTGTGTAAGGTTGTGAGTATGTTGTGAGTTGTTTGACTGGTTTTGGTGCCATATAAATCAGATTCGCGCCAATTCCGCACACTAACCTGACCCAGACGGACAGTGACTCTTCATTATTTACATACGAAGTCATACTTGAATCTGTTTTACAACTGTTTCTAGTTTATATTCCGAGTTGTGTATCTAGGGGTCCGTGTTTGCCCAAATATTGTTTTGTATTCTGTTGGCGACATGCGAAATTGATCACTGTTCGTTATCTTCGCTTTTTTATTATGATATGTTTAGGATTGTTGCTTTTTATATGCATTTTCGGAGTGAATAAAGAAGCTTTAATGTTTTCATCGAGTAAATCTGAGATATACTCAATATTATTCTCGGCCCACTTTTTATTTTTAAAAATGTTTTGAATTTTGGGTTGGATTTATATTTTTGCAAGGGTTTCAACAGTCGCGTTTAAAGGCAGCATTTCGAAAATTCCATGGTCGTTGTAAGATTTAGTCCGCCAGAATGGCCTGTCTGGGTGAAATGTTGTCTGACATGTTGAATCTCAGGAATTTAAAAAAAAATTTCATCCTGATGTTGTAATCCCAACGTGTAGCTTTTTGTCTCTTATAATGTCATTTTAATCCAGCAATTACATAGTAACGCATTATTTGATTTGTTTTTATTTTGCCAACCTTAGATTGGTTCTTGTAAGGCAAAGATAACGAACAAGTGATTCAATCTACGTAAAGTATCCAAACGATAACATACAAAACAACATTTGGGCAAACCGACCTGGAACACAGAGTGGAGATCATGCTAAGGAGGAGTAGAGCATCCTGTCTATTAATAGATTACTTGACAGGCTAGAGAAATATACGTACCATTTTTTTTGCGTAAATGTAGCATTGGTATCGTAATTATTTATATTATGACGCCTGGGATCTATTATGCACCCTGGCTGGTGACTGTTAGTCCAGGGTCTCTAAGAGCCCAGTTCTATGTATATGTTATCTAGCTGAAATACGGATATGTATTTAATTGCAAGTGGTAAATTAGAAATTCTATCAAAATGTACTAGGATTATCTCCCTTCAGGCATAGCTACTGATCCTTCGAAGTTTTTGGCCCCAATTTTTGGCCTACTTGATCACTTTATAATGTTTACTTTGCATGTTTGGAATTTCCAAATTATCGGTTTGAGCATCACTGAAGAGACAATTTGTCAAATGCGCATCTGGTGATCAACATTGGTACCGTATATTATTTATATATTTAGAATAATTGTACTGTTTGTGGGAATATAATACTTCCGCATCTGTATCATTACGGGGATCCTGTGGCGATGTAGACTTTTTCCAAAAAGGAATGAGGAGAGAGTTACGTTACTGCACCTCACTATCATAGGAAGGTAAAGATGATATTTAGATTCTTTATAAAACTTTTCAAAGAAGAAATGGTACTAAAATGAATAGCTTACTTGTTTGTAAAATAAGCAATTATTTTCTAAGAGTTATTCTACCAAGTGGTGTTGTACATATATTTCGTTTACTGCATCAATATGATGATACGCTCCTGTTTTACTAGTTTCTTTAATCATAATTAAGCTTGGGACTGTTCGTGCACATCAAAGTTTATCCAAAACAGTTTAAAGATATGCAGCCACTGGCAATTGGTAACCTTGCATAATTTATTAGATTAGTGTTTTTGATGCATGAAAAAGTTGTTCAACTATTCCTATTTTGATAGAGATTCAATGATAGTTTCCTATTTTAGAAAAAAAACTTTTTTGTCCAGCTTTATGATCGGGATTGCGTATTCGAATGTGATCATGGCTGATAGAGGTGATAAAAACTTTTTTGCAATCCATCTATTTTCCAAGTGTGGAACTGCAATTACGAAAAGCTATTCATAGAATCTAGTCATGTGACCTAAGTATACTAAATTGATTTAATCACTTCATCAATTTATTTTTGGGGTACTGCATTACATATGAACCTAATATGAAACATAGTTAGCTTTCAAATCTAGTACACTAATCTTTGCATTTAAAGGTATGTCCTACCTATTACGATGCACACGGAATTGTTAAAATTCGTGTGAACGCATTTGGAGTGTTGGTCGCAAGATACATTTCCACATTTTTTGTCTTTGTGATGAAACTGAAACAGAAAAACAATACAAATTACCCTTAAAATGATTCTACTTCTTGTTAATTAATAATTTATACGTGGGGTTTTTCTTCAAAAGAAAGCATATTTGATAACGCTTCGGTAATAAAAAAAATAAAACTTTTTCTTTATGTTGAAACATATATATATTATAATTATTTTTTTTGTTTCTATGGAAACAATAGCATTACCATTATTGCAAGGAAGAAAATTGTGATGAAAAATTATGATGGGGGAAAATGAAATTTGATAAAACAAATTCTACTCCGAGATATATTTCTCTTTATTTCAGATATATAAATTCCAGTATTCTATCCATGCTTCCGAAATCTAAGAAAGGAAATTAAATAACTTCCACATTTAACAACTAGCACCTTCTAATCATTTAAATATCTTATAATGAAGTACTTACAACGCCTGGTACCTCCTTATAGATAAAATCGCTATCATCCACTAGTAGCAAGCTCTCATTTTTCTTCTGACTGTTCAATTCACATGTTAACATTCTCCGGTTGAAGTTGATTGACATACATATGGCGTAAGTTTCACAGTGCTTGAAACACATTTGAAGACCGATTTTAGATAGCACCATGAACTGGGAAACAGGTAATCTTTTGCCAGTTTCATGATCATTGCTTGGTTTTATACACATATTGCTCGTCATAACGGGGTGAAATAGAAAGGACAGAACCACGACATAGTTGTATTTACCAGACATTCTCACTGTCTCCCCTCTGCTGAGCTTATCAGCCAATAATCAAATGAGCTGTTGCAATTGTTGATATTCATAAGTACAACTCAACAACACCTGCGCAAACTCGAGTATCATGGGAAATACATGTATGTGCAGGTGTAATTTCTTTGTTGTAATTCTAGTGTTTGTGTTGGTCTGGGGTTGGTTTGTTTTTGCTTTATTATAAAATGTATACGAACAACTTCTTTGGGCATATAGACATTCTGCAATCAAGCTGATATAAAACTCTAATCGAAATATAACAATCCTGTAGTGTTAGAGGCTTACTTTTTTCGTTCCCTTACATTCTTTTTATAAATTCTATGGCCGTTATAACGATTTAGTTTGCCAGTATGACCTGTAATTGGGTCAAATGCTGCCTGATGTGCTTCAAAGCAATTGTTAAAGTAGCATAATCTGTATCTTTTGAATTTTATTACACTTTAATTTCCTTAAAGGGGCATGGACACGTTTTGAGCTAAATATGTTTAGATTTTAGATTGCCAATTTTGATGTTCAAAATACTTAATGAAGTTATTTCTAGTCGTCAGCAAAAATGTGAAAGTCAGTTGTTGAGTTGCAAATATAAAATGGCGAAAGTAACAAAGTATCAAACGTAATCATAGTTCAAAAAAACACATAACAGACAACATCGAGTGTAGGGCAACACGGACCTTCACGAAAGCGAAGGACAGGCATCAGGTGCCATGGAGGTGTAAGCATCCTCTGCTGACCGGTCACACCCGCCGTGAGCCTGTAGTCGAAACAAAGTAAATGGGGTTACCCGTAGTCAAATCTAGTATGAAAATGACAGTCTAACAAGGGATGAAACAAATCAGTCAACATATGATTCAGTGGTAATTTGTAATCGCAAGTTCAAGCGTCACCTTAGCGACCGCAGAATTTGCGAAATGATTACTTTAAAACGAGATTCGTTATAAACCCTGCAACATCAACCTTTTGGTTAGTAGTTGGCCTCGCTTTTAAAAATTATCATACGCATGACATGCCCTTTGCTATCGAATCAACTGAGAGACATACACACCATAAGCAGGTGATAGTGGTACATTACTACAAAAAAAGGGAAGTTGACAATTGCAAAGTCAAAGTCATTCACGTCCATTATATAATGCAGTTGTCAGTCTGCCATTAGAGTCAATATTAAGTAAAATATCCAAATATGAAGCACATCTGTCAGATTCTGTGGTGTCCTTTATTTCAAGTTCGTCAGGAATATCAAAATGGACATGATTGTGAAAATTATGATTGTTAATTGATAATAAATTGTCTATATACCTATAAGTAGTTGAAGGACACGACAAGTTTTTTGTTTTTATCTCGTAATAGTTTTTGAATCCAGTAAAGTATGTCTCTCAGTTGATTCGATACGCAAGGGCATGCCATGCGAATGAGGACTTTTTAAAGCGAGGAAAACTACTAACCAAATGGTTGATATTACAGGGTTATAACGAATCTTGTTTAAAGTGATCATTTCGCAAATTATACGGTTGCTATAATAAATAAGTATAATTTACCTTGTTTGCGATTACAAATACGTTGACTGATTTGTTTCATACCCTTTGTTGGATTGTCATTTTCGTACTAGATTTGATGACGGGTAGCCCCGTTTACTTTGTTTCGACTACGGGCTCATGGCGGGTGTGACCGGTCAGCAGAGGATGCTTACTCCTCCATGGCACCTGATCATGCCTTCGCTTTTGTCGGAGGTCCGTGTTGCCCTACACTCGATTTTGTGTATATGTTTTTTTTTTTGGAACTATGATTACGTTTAACACATTGTTTACTTTGCCAATTTATATTCGAACAGTCAAGGGGAACATTTTTTATCGAGAACATTGCTTGATTTCAGGGTATCATTTTTGATATGTCTATTTTCAAGGCGTATTTGATTTTGTGATAAATATTGCTTCCTTACATCTGTTAGAGACTTGCATTTAAACATACACGTACATGTATTTATAGTACAAATCATCACATATTTCACACGTTTATCAAACGTATTGTTTCGTAGGGTCCGTTTCGCCATAGAATCATTCTGTGTAGATTATCTAAACATTTACTTCCAATTTTAGTTCATCCTAGTTCACTCGATAATTCATAGCTTCGGATAGAATGTGTAGGGCAGATTTCCATTCTTGTTTAAAATGATCTATTTAAAGAAGTAAGTTTTAACTTTTGACATTAGCCAAATTAAATATTAATTAACATGTATTGTATATTTTTATGGTGTTGTATTTTTTATAATCATTGCTAATCAATAAATCCCCCAGGTTAAAAAGAGACGATATGTAATAGAAATTTATTTGATACTATACTAGATATCGAAATAAGCATGAACGACGGTTCTTTGGGGAAATCGTGAACAATGCGTTTGTGATAATTAAATATGCAAAGCACGCGCTAAGCTGAAGTTTATTTTTGCCACATGATGACTTCAAATTAAAGGATTGCTTTGGAAAAAAATGTTTCAGGGTAATTAACGAATGTGTCTAATTTTTTCATAGATTGAAAATTGAAAATATGAGTTGTACAAAGGTTAGAATAAAGAGACACTGGATTACTTAGAGTTTTTATTTGTCCATGTGTCAATGTCGCCTTTAAGAAAAAGAAATCAAATACTGTAAAGCACAGAAAATGTCTTTGATGTTTACTTTTAGAAACAAATGTACATAAACGAATTGAAAATTCTATCTTAACAATTCAGTATATTTCCAATGCTCTCCTCATAAAAGTTTTGTCTTAGAATTTAGTGAAAAATATTGTGATATTTTTTTTTAATAAATAAATTAATTGATTGTTTCCATAAAAAGGTAATGATTCAAACACGGGACAAGAAACATGTGAAAATGGATTGTTAATTATAACGCGTTAGAGTTTATTTGCATTTGAGAAATATAATGTCATACATTATTGTTGAAGTGTGTGAGAATGAATTGTTTCCATGCATTTTTGAGCTGAAACGTTGATCCAAATGTAAACTGTTACCGGTTGCTGCATTCAGGCGTTTTCTAGACCTCAAAACCTGAAGGTTTGCTAATAGTAGAGGGTATAGGCCATGACTGTTCTCTAACAAAACCTGGAGATTTGCTAATAGAAGAGGATATAGGCTATGACTGTCCACTGCTCTAACAAAACCTGAAGGTTTGCGAATAGAAGATGGTATAATCTATGCCTGTCCACTGTTCTAACAAAACCTGAAGATTTGCGAATAGAAGAGGACATAGGCTATGACTGCCCACTGCTTTAAAGGGGCTCCACTGCTTTAAAAGGGCATGGACACGTTTTGAACTAAAAATTATTGCCAATTTTAATGTTTGCAATGCTTGACTAAGGTATTCTTAATGGTCAGCAAAGATTTGAACTTCATCTGTTGACTTCCAAGTGGAATACATCACTTGCAATTCTTTGTTATGTAAACAAGGCCCGAGCCATGCTTTCGCTTACATTAATTGGATATCCTACAAAACTTTCCATTTAAATCATTTTTTTTTTCAAATTAGAAGTTCAATCTAAACACAGTTAAACAGAGTCTCGTGTTTCTCAGATCTCATATTGATTTAAACATGATATTTTCTACGAAACAATCTTTTTTTAAACATAAAGCTCGAGCCTTGTTTACATAGCAAAGATTTGTGAGCAATGTATCTTACTTGTAACTTGACAACTGACTCTCAACTTTTTACTGACCACTAGAAATAACTTGATTAAGCATTGTAAACATTAAAATTGGCAATCTAAAATTTGAACATTTTAGTTCAAAGCGTGTACATGCCCGTTTAAAGAGAATATACGTTGTAAGTGATGAGCATAAACCAAACTTTTGCAGCTTTTCACAGGCAATGTGAGTAAAAGATTCTAGAGAGGGTCGTTAAACAATACACAATAAATCTATCACCAATCTTAAAGCAATGAAATTAAGGAAAGACGGGTTTATCTGTCGCCTCAAGACAGCCCCTAGAGCCTAACGCCGGGCCCATGCCACCTGTCTCATGAAGTTGCAACCCTAGCCTCAATTCCTGGAACCGCCTCTGAATTTAGTACCAATAGCTCTAAAGAAGGTGTTAATGTTTACAACTAAACAAGTTATAAGAATATGCCAAATGTAACCCCCTCTAGTAAGTGCCTCAGATCTAGAGATCACGTTTTCAATTTCAGTAGAGGTTTTCCTGTTCTACATCACCATATTGAATATTTTTCTTTGATGTGCGGTTGCTTGAAATGCCATTATTTTGGTAGTTTTTGGCCCACTCCCAAAGCATAACTGGTGCAGAAGTTCTAAAATGTAGGATTTATGCTCCCCTTTTTCCCACATGCGCTTCATTTCACTTGAAAACAATTGAATCGGTAGTCAACATAATTTTTAACGAAGACAACGTATTGCAATAGGATATCCGACTGTACTCAGATGATCTAAAACCTGAAGTGTTGTCGTCACATAAATAAAGGACGGTCCAATTGTTATCTACAAATAATTCATTCAGTCAGATGGAATCCTAATCGTATGGAATGAGTTCATTGGTATAATTTTTTATGCAATTCACCACATTAATGAGTAAATAAAATATTTTTCATTGCAATTCGATCAAATAAATCAGACAAAATAATTCCCTTGCTAATGCACAAAAGAGGGAAGGCTATTAAACTGGAATTTTGTGTGTTTATATGCTGACGTCATGCGCAAAGAAATCGAATGGCGAGGAAGCGACGCAATATTCGAACTGAGGCTTCATTTGTCGGCGTTAGGGCCGTTGGATATATAATTCATCGGAAAAATATAATTTATCGTAGAAATACCTTAAAACTACCATGATTATATTTTGTTTCGCATTATGTCCACGATGTTTGGAAATAGAGGAATCTGTACACCCGAATGCAGTCAGAAATTGTTTGATCATTGTTGTGGGGTTTTTTTTCGCCGATTACGATCATTAAGCGCGGATAAAGACTGCTGTAAGTCAAATTTACTTCAAACATTGATGATTAAATAGAAAATATGAATAACACTTTTAGGTGATAATGTATGAAGCCTATACATTTCTTTAAAAAATGTTCGCCATCACCGTGTTTATGTTATGGACTTCATACAGACCATACAGGCTTGTTACATGTACTGCAACTGAAAATATATATCTTGTACTCGCTAACTTCGTGGGAAATAACCTTTTTAAAAAGTTCTCTAAAATTATATCATTGTAACAATAAGCTATATTTGTGCAAACTATTGATTGGGAATAAAAACTATGTGACGTCATTTGTCGTCTACAAGATTAGTATGGAACGCCGTACTTGTAGAAAATACGAATTTCAATGTCATATTTCTTCATTACCTGCTATTTGATTTATTAAGTATTTTTAAAAAGCTTAGACATATAAAGATAAAAATAAAATTGTACTTTAGATTACAGGAGTATTAAACATTTTCAATACTTTGGGTAAATCGTCCTTAATTGAAAATAGGTATTCCAATTTATCACATGTTTACTCCTTTATCCCGTGGATATCACTCATAACACAAATTATAATTATTACACTGTGTTTTCTTACGCCGACTGGTCGATTGTGACGTCACAAAAGTACGTAAAATTTACGTCGCTTGTTTACAAACATACCGTCTCTTCTGACATACTAGATACAAAACAGTGGTAAACATTAAAGAATGAAATATCAATATTGTGAACGTATATTTTGAGTTAGTTTAAATTCATCAGCAATTGAAAATAATTCTCTCAAACTTGATTTGTTTGTGTATTGTTGTAGCCTCTGCTTAATGCGTACTTGTGACGTTAGTGTAACTAGTGACATGGCTACAGTTCAAAGTAATTGCAGAAAGAAAAAACAGAGAAGAGGGGGTAACGTGATAAAAAGAATCTCCCATGGGTTGTGTGTTTGATATAATTTATATCCAACTCGTTGTGCGTTTTCTATCCCCGAGCCTCGGTATATCTTTAAATTTTAAAATATGGATAAATATATACTCAATTCTTAGGATATGATTATTTATCTTTACCTAACCAATATTCGCTGTCAGACTCTCCAAATCCTTTCTTATACCCATTCCATTTGCGATGAAAATCTGTATTTCCGTCAAAACGTCTCTGTATTGCCTACAAATATATTCGAATTGATCTACAGTATATTTTTTTTCTAATATTTGTACAAATATATTGGGATTCCTAGTTATAAACAGCCCAAGATATGTTTGTTAGTTGGGTTTTTTATTATTTTTTTTTATCATTAATTTTATCATAATTGTTGGGTTTTTGGGGTTTTTTTTAAGTTTATTATCTTTATAA